>AYEL01077073.1:0-58103 GCA_000484575.1 Olivierus martensii
TATATAGGAGTCACAAATAGAAACCTGGGCAAAAGGTTATGTGAACATAAAAGAGATATACGGCAAGCAAACCTAACAACATCCTTGGCCATAGAAGCATACAATAAAGACTTAACGATTTTTGCTTCATCCCATAATATAGTTAAGCCAGTAGAACATAGGACAAAACCAATTATTGCTGAAACGCTGGAAATATTAAAATACGAACAGGGGAAAAATATTTTTAAAATATTTGAGTAAAATACGGCGTCAATACGCTGACGTAAATACACGCGCAAAAAACGTGGGGCATACTGACGTTCAAACCGAAAGAGTATGACACGACATAAATAAACGACGGCATTTAGCTATTGGCCAATTACTGTGACATAACTTGAAGTTAGTTGATTCAACATGGATAGCGAAACTCAAGAATTGTTTTATTTATCGATGGAGTCATTCATAAATTTATTGAATATCATGGTTTTGCAGTCGCAAAATTCAAAATCTAAAAGAACTATATGAATGCGTAACATATATCGCTTCAGAGAAAAACAAAGTTTCAGCAACCAGTTCATACCTCGATTGGACGAATGGTCAACGTACTCTTGTACGTGGCGTAAAAGTTGAACAAAAGTCAACTTCGGCGTAAAGACGCAGCGTCTAACCAAATAACGGAAGTGACATCATTAGCATCGATATACTGGCGTATTTACATCTCATTTTACATCTATAAGACCTAGCCTTTAGTAGACTTTTATTTTTTCCTATTATTATTAACAAAAAAAAAAAAAACCTGACGTAAAGTCGAAAATGGCATAAATCGAAACAACTTAAACTGTGGTATGATTGCACAGCAATATTAAAACCCATATTGTAAGTTTCATTATTTTCTAAAAGAATCAGAAAAAGACCAAAGATTGCGCAGTTTCGAAGAATAATTATTTCCCTTCCTGCATATATGTTCCGAAATCTTATTTTTAAGAAAAATGCACTAGTTATTTCTAACTATTACTATAATTGAAATTTCTTTAGCTAATGAGGAATATGAAGACTAGTATTAGAGAATCATATAAGTTCAATCTTATGTTGCATTTCGTATATCCATTCAAATGCTTAGCTAACGAATTTTTACAATAATTTTAATAAAATAGATGAGTTTTTCACTTTCATAAACAGACACTCTCGAAAAAAACTTAATAATCACTACTGAGTTAAGATTGCTATTTTTTAAATAATTATAGCCAAGATTATTTCTAACATATTCCGGACATCAGCTTTAAGGCCATGACACACTGAACGCGACGCGAGGCGAAGCGTAAGAAAGCAACTTCGCGCGGTTACGCGCGTATAGCGTGTCTTGGATTAGCTTTTCCCGTGCGGCTGCTCGAGTTAACGCGTGTAGCCACGCGAAAGGAGATGAAAAAGTTGAACTTTGATCAATCAGCACGCGAGAACCATACGGTGCGGCAAGACGCGAAGGAAACAATCAACCAATAGAAACGAATGTTTTATAAACTTTGAAAATGGCAAAAGTTTAACCATGTGGTTAGGATTCAGATATAGATTTTGTTTTAGAATTACAAAAAAAGTCATATCTATATCACCATCAAAAATATACTCATTTCTTTCTAATAACAAATCAACCACACTCCGCAAACGACCTCTATCGGCAAATCCACGAAACATGGGAGGTAACTCAACTGCAATGTAGACAGGCTGCGGCGCATGCAACGCGAAGTGAAGGATACAAGTTTTTCTGTCATCTTTGCTTCGCTTCACTTCGCATCGCGTTCAGTGTGTCACGGCATTTATGTTCAACTCGGTGACTTCGATATTAAAAGGGAAATTAGTCGAGCCTACTCTTTTCATAAATTTTCTGACAGGAAAAAAATACAATAATTAGATTTTTTGCAGATTATTCCATTATTCTTTAAATATTCATCACTGATATTTCCTTTGATTTCAGCTTGACAGTTTCTCTTCACGGAAAACGCACGAGTTTAAGTTACGACCAACGTTTCAAGATTTATGTTATTGCATGATGACGATCCAATAACATATGAAACTAATATTAACTTATCTCCTCGCTCACATAATCTTATCACCTATCTTTTTATCTTTGGGATCAGTTAAATTAAAACTTTACGTCACTACTCAAAATCAAATGTGAATAACAATAATTTAAATACGAAAACTCGAAATAGGCCTGTATATTTATTACGGATGTAAATATTAGGCAATTTAAACGGTGTGGTTTGCACTAATTAACAACAGTTTACATGACTGTATAATGCAATATATCTGTGAGTAAAGAATACAAACAACATTTAAATAGTATTTACTGTATATTTTCCATTCCTTATTCTGCAATATTTAACTTTTAATATATTGTAAATCAGCGATTTTAAAACTTTTCTGACCGTAATACACAATATTAAATACGGATATTACGATCCATCCATCCTAAGAAATATAAAAAATAATTCATATTAAAGAGAATTTATAGTAGTTGGATTAAAACGTTACAACTTTTGTAAATAAACTCGAATGGACGATCAGTATGCATTCATTACATTTACATCCCATCACTGTCTGTCTGTTTTTCAAATTTACGTCATATGCGCAGATGCAGTACCCGCTCTAAAGCTTTTAGCGTCCCAAGCAAATATTTTTGTTGCGCCCCTCAAGTCGTCAATTTAAAAAAAAAAAAAAAATAAATTCATAAAAATATCACGCTTTACAAAACTTTTATTTTTTAAAATAATATTTTACAAAACTTGTTTACATTTCTATGTACAACGTTTTAACAAAACTTATACATTATATTTACATTTTATAATATAAATACACCAGCGCCCTGAGCGGACGCTTTGCTCGATCGTATGTTGAGCCGGCCCTGCGTAGGTGTAAAAGATGACTGATTATATTGCCTGCTTTTTTTCTATTATTCTATACATTCCTAATGCTATTGTCGTTATTTAAATTAAATCATAAAGATTAAAACTGGAAAACTTCCTCATTCATTTAAAAATATCCTGAAATGAAATTATCGAATTTTTCCAAGTGATGATGAGTTTTCTTCACTACTTATTTGAAAATAAATAAAAAGGAAAAGAACTTTAATAAATTCAACCAATTAAAAAAAAAATTTATAAGAGAATTATAACTTTAATGATACATAAATAAAACTTGCTGTATTTAAATGCTATGCAGTATATTTAAATAATTTCCACTATAAGTTTAATAATAAAAAAATCAGTAGGTTTTATTCTTCTAATTTATTTGTTAACTTACAATAGCTATGATTATATTCTCATTCTGAGGCTACATGTTATCTGGAATCAATACATCCTATACAGGGTGAAGAAAACCTTCATCGTAAAATTTTGTGTACTGATAGGGGGCTTCGAAACAAGTCGAAAATGTCTAATGAACATATGGTCTAAATGGCACCGTTTTCGAGTTATAACCCTTTAAACCTAGCCAATCACCATAGAATACACAAAGCGTCACGACGCATCGCATTACATCGCTCGCCTTCTTACTACCCGGGAGTAAATAGGAGAGCGACGCAATGCGACGCGTCTTGGCAACGCGACGCATCGTGACGCTTTGTGTACTCGATGGTGATTGGCTAGCTTTAAAGGGTTATAATTCGAAAACGGTGCCATTTAGACCATATGTTCATTAGACATTTTCGACTTGTTTCGAGGCCCCCTATCAATACACAAAATTTTACGACGAAGTTTTTCTTCACCCTGTATATTCCCAATAATGATTATTATTAAATAATTTAATTTTGAAATTGTAAATATTGCAGTTTTTTTCTTTTTTCTCAGCAATAATAATTTATAGAAAACTGTAAAATATTTTTATTGGTATGTGTACATTTTTATAGTTTATTTATAACTATTTTGACACTTGTGCGTCGCGCTTCGCGATTCATTTTGGTATTGACAGTTGGCGATCATTACTAATTGTTTGTTATAATGTAATCATAAAGGAGGGAAAGACAAAGATCTCCAAATTTTTATACGCCTTATAAAAAATAATCTCATTTTAATAACGAAAAAATGGTTAAAAATTTTGAAATTTAAAAATATTTCGGAGAGAGAGAGAGAAGGAATAAATTAGCATAAAATTTTCCTAGGGATGATATAAAATCGTGTAAAAATTTGAAATAGGGAAAATTTATACATGTATCATGACAATATTATTCTCAAATATACCAATAAATATAATATTTGGGATATTATTCCCAAATATTATATTTATTGGTATATTTAGGAATAATATTGCATTATATAGTATAAAATTTTCCTAATAATAATGAGAAAATTTTAATTCTATACAGCAGTGGTTCTCATCCCTGCGCCGAAAATTAAGAAAGAATTGTATGTATTTATAATTATATGAAACATATATATGAATAGTGAAACATGGTTGGCTGGATATTCTTTTTGCAATCGAATTACTGTACCGATTCCTATAAATAAGGTTTAATTTAAAAAAATCTAACCCGCGAATTTCTGCGACAGCCAAAATTTTTTGTCGTTATTCATAATTTAAAGTTAAGGAATAAAAATTAAATTAAAATTATAGTTTCTCTAAAATCACAAAATCCGCAGGTGGCACTATAACTTAATAAGAGGTGCCATTTAATGATTATTTGTACATGTATGAGACAAAACCCGCAGGTGGCGCTATAAATTAATAAGTGCTGCCATTTAATGATCCGGTGTACGAGTTCGTGAAGTTTTTCGAGTGTTATACCAAAATTATAATATTAAATCACAACATTTCTGCTCATTTATATGAGCGGGTAAAATCTAATATAAATGAATTTATATAACTACAGCAATGATGTTTATTTTGACTGTAATCTGAATGTAATAAATAAGAATAAATACAATAATCTGTTAATAAAAGTTTGTTACTAAATTTAAATAATTTAAAATATTTTGGTGTGCCGCGAAATTTTAAAATATTAAAATGTGTTCTTTAACAGAAAAAAGGTTGAGAACCACTACTATACAATGACTTGTTAAAATCATACAACAATATGATACCAGGAAATAATTCACATCAAAAATTAAGAATTAAATCTTGAAAACATTTTGAAAATAACTATCTAATTATATTTAAAAAGAGAATTAAAAAGTTTCAAAACTGGTTAAGAGTATGTCGGAAGAGAGATATTCATCTCGCTTATGAAGTTAATCAAAAACGTATAAACAGTTATGCTGGTTGTGTTTTTTTTTATGTGTTTTGCTGATATTTAGATTGAAAATAGTTAGCATTTTCGTTAACTTTTTTTCATATTAATATAATAAACGGAAAATAAACAGATATAAACATTTAATATTTCTGTTTTTATCTCTAAAAAGTTCCTAGATAATATTTAAAACGCCGGATACCATTACTTTTTACATAAAAGATAATACAAGTCTACAGATTGGTATTAAAATAGCCTGTTCATTAATTTCTACTCGTATATAAATAATTTCATCGTTTCCTGTTATGTCTTCTGGAAGTTATAATTTTAATCATATCTGCTTATAAAATTAGAAAGGGAGAGTGCGACTTCCTATGAATGTTACTATCTGAGAGACAATTGACTAGTATTAGTAAGATAAACAATTCTCGGTAGTGGTCATTACTAGATTATATAAAGACCTCACGAAAGGGCGGGCCAGGTCCGGTAAGATCCCTGGAGTGTAGTCGGCACGGTATCTCTCAGCCATGGCAACTATTAACGTACAAAGAAGAATACTTTCTCTGTTTGAATTTGCCAACTTGAACACAAGGGAAAAATTCAGCGGAATAGTCGAAAGAGGAGCCAAAAATCTTGGAATACTCGGACGAGGACAATTATTCTCATGTTTCCACCAGGAACATCTAGAAGAAGCTCGGACCTTTTACGAGATGCTCCTCGGTAAATTTAACATCCATTTTTTTTTTTAATATACATTCTTTAGAATAAAATTTTGCAATTTATAACGTCGAACTTTTGTTTAGCTGCTCCGACTTTCGACGACTTCTTGGATCTGTGCCATCAAGCCCGTGATTATCTGAATGAGGGATTGTACATATATGGTGTTTCAGTTGCCATACTTCACCGTGATGACTGCAGAGGTATCACTTTACCTCCCATCCAGGAGGTCTTCCCAGACAAATTCGTTAATGTCGAAACTTTACACGCGACCTTCAATCAAATTCAAGAAGCTGGCAAAGTTGCTCCAGGAGTAAGTTTTGATTTATTTTACCATAATTAATTTTTAATTGCTTAATAATGCATTTTTTACGATTCATTTTTAGTTTATTCGCTATTATTTAGCTCCGAAGAATAAAATAAAATAAATGCACATCAGCTTCCTATATAAATGTGTATCGGCTTCCATATGTAGGCCCTTTATATTAAGGCCTACATATAAATTTATATTTAAATAAAGTCTATATTGTATAAAGTTTTATTGATTGCTGCAAAATATAAAATGTTTTCATTTAGATAAATCAGGAATTTAAAAATATTCAAAATGTTAAAATCTTACCTTTGCATGTAGGCCTATAAAGCAGCAATATTATGTTTTAACGAACAATTGAAAGGAAGCTGTGCCCAGCAACAGATTGAACAGAACAGGAAAAGAAAATTTTTTTTATTTAGTTTTAAGTACTAACATAGGTATAAGTTTCCTACTAGCATAGTCCTGAGTTTTTAACTAATATAACATAGATTAGGTTACTGATATACCTCTAACTCTATAGTTTTAAATACTAATATCACATTGGTTAGGTTAGATCGGTTCATTTTCTAGCTCTTAATCTGGAATTTCATCTTGACCTATGATGGTTCCCTTAGTATTCTATTTGAGTGGAAAGAGACAATCAAAATTTAGTCACCAAATTTACCACAAAAACACACAAAGAACCAACAATTAGCAAAAAATAAAAAAATCAATATATTTTTGTATATTGTATAATCTATTAAGATACCAAAAACATTTATTAAATTATCTTTATATCTTTTATCTTTCAATTATAATTTTGCTGACTTAATCTTAATAAATATGAGTACTGTATATATAAAACATCCGAGATGTAAAATATTTTTTAAAAATTGAATTGCTTCAATTGATTTTTTACTGCAAATATGATTTTATAAACAGCTAGAAGCAAATTTTGCTATATTTTGTAGATGAGTGTTAAATGTATCATGAATTTGATTAATTTCACTGATTGTTTTGCTTACTATATAGCAAGAAATCATTGTTGATTGGACGACTCCTCTGAAACGTGATCAACGAGTTCAAGATCCCGAATTTCGTCTATTTTACTACAGAGAAGATATTGGTTTGAATGCTCATCATTGGCATTGGCATTTGGTTTATCCAGCAACCTGGGATGAAAAAATTACACACAAGAAGAAGAACAGGAAAGGAGAACTTTTCTATTACATGCATCAACAAATGTGTGCACGGTAAGAATGTAATTATTATATCCATTCAATAAAAAATTATATTGAATTCTGCTACATTGATTTCGAATATAAAAATTCTAGTTACGACTGCGAAAGACTGTCCAATGACTTACCCAAAATGATTCCTTTCCATAATTTCCACGAAGCTTTGGATGGATATTCTCCACGACTAACATCTATCATCAATGGTCTCCCATATGCCAGTCGTCCTGCAGGTCTCAGATTGCAAGACATGAAAGAAGTTTCTGTTCAAGATTTAGAGCGATGGAGAGACCGCATATTGTCTGGAATCCATCGAGGATACGTCACAGCTGACGAAGGAAGAGAAATAGAACTTACAGAAACTTTTGGCATCGATATTCTTGGATCTCTAATAGAAGCCAGCGTAGATTCAGTTAACAGAGAATTTTATGGAAGTTTGCATAATTGGGGACATGTCATGATGGCAGCTATCCAGGATCCAAAGGGCAAATATATTGTAAGTAGAGATTTTGTCGAATTTTTAATAATGATTAAATTTAGTACTGATTTCCCAATTTCAGACTAATCCAGGTGTGATGAGCGACACGGCCACGTCTCTTCGAGATCCCATTTTCTACCGTTGGCATAGATTCATCGATAATATCTTCCAACAATATAAGAACAGATTACCTCCTTATAATAAATCTCAGGTAACTTATAGAAAAAAGTATCTTTATCTAATCTTTAGTTACAGTCTAAATTAATTTTATTTTAAAGCTTGGATTCACTGGCATGGAAGTTAGAAACGTCTCTCTCGACACTGAACATGTTGATCCTCATGTAGTTCATACTACTTTCACCAATAGTTTATTAGACATAACCAACTCTTTACCTTTGGGAACCAATGCAGTAGTCAAGGTAATAGTCAGTATATTATTATATATATTAATATGGAAACCTGGCTTGCTGGATGGATATCCCTTTTGCAGTCGAACCACTGTACTGATTTCTATGAGCAGAGTATCATTAGAAAGATCTAATCCTTGGATTTCTACGACAGCCAAAAATTTTGTCTTATCAATAATTTGAAAATTAAAGAATAAAAATTAAATTAAAATTGTAGTTCTTCTAAAAAGACAAAATTCACAGGTGGTGCTGCAACCTAACAATGGCCGCCATCTAATGATTCTGTATACGTGTTCGTAGGAATTTTTCTAATGATATTCTAAAGTTATAAGAATTAAATCACAGGATTTCCGCTCATTTATATGAACGGGTAATGTCTAGTAAATATTATAACAATAGAAAAGTCTTTTTGAAAGTTATTTTCACTTTGTTTCTAGGTTAAATGGCCACATCTCTCTCACGAGCATTTTGACTACAAAATCCATGTTGTAAATCAATCAGCTAGGGTGAGACCTTCAACTGTACGTATCTTTTTAGCTCCTGTATACGATGAGCTTGGAAACGAAATATCTTTAAATGACATCAGATCTTTAATGATCGAATTGGACAAGTTTCACTACGATGGTACATACATGAAAATCGATTATTAAGAGAATAAATCGAGTTAGATTATATTAACAAATAATTATTTCTTGTTACAGTTCGGCCGGGATCAAATTTGATCATACGCAGTGCAAAAGATTCCAGTGTAACAATCTCTAAAGAACCCACTTTCAGCGATTTACTAAAAGGAAACGGAACAACAGAAAATTCCAGTGAATACTGCAGCTGCGGATGGCCTCAACATTTACTTCTTCCTAAAGGCAACTCTAGAGGAATGAAGTTCCATCTGTTTGTGATGTTAACCGACTGGTTGGATGATGTGGTAAGTAAAATAACGTATGTTAAATTATAAATAAAAAAACAATATTTTAAATATAAATACTTTTGAACAGATTGGAGAGACAGGCAAGAGTGGATTGTGTCTGGATGCAGTCAGTTACTGTGGTGCTAAAGATCAATTATATCCTGATAGACGTGCTATGGGATTCCCATTCGATCGTCGTATAGAAGCTAACTCCTTCGAAGACTGGCTTTTGCCAAATATGTCTGATACTATTATCAAAATTGTACACGACGACAATTAAACAGATTATTGATATGGTATTATTTACATGAAATAAATTTTAACAGTTTAAAAAAAAAAATCTCAATATAAATTAAAAACAAAGATAAAGTTTGATTTGTAATATTTCCGAAAAAATAATAAAAAATTCTGAAATATATTTTGTAATTTATTGTTTATTTTGATGGAATGAAACATATCGCATTACGCAAAAAGTACATTATGCTAAAAATTTTGTCTTATCAATAATTTGAAAATTAAAGAATAAAAATTAAAATTGTAGTTCTTCTAAAAAAAATAAAATTCACAGGTGGTGTTGCAATCTAACAATGGCCGTCATCTAATGATTTTATATATGTTCGTAGGAATTTTTCTAATGATATTCCAAAGTTATAAGCTGTAGTTCTTCTAAAAAAAAACAAAATTCACAGGTGGTGTTGCAATCTAACAATGGCCGCCATCTAATGATTTTATATATGTTCGTAGGAATTTTTCTAATGATATTCCAAAGTTATAAGAATTAAATCACAAGATTTCCGCTCATTTATATGAACGGGTAATGTCTAGTAAATATTATAACAATATAAAAATCTTTTTGAAAGTGTATCGCATAAACCAGTGGTGGCCAACCCCGCGCCCGCAGTTGGTCCGTTATGCTCCCACGGAAAGATTTCCAAAAAATTAATTTAAAAATATCATTTTTTAACTTTTTTTAATCGTATGAAAATAATTTTAAAATAAGTAATAATAATTTTATTTCCATCTTTTTATTAGTTTGAGTTTACTGCAAATCTACTAAAATATCTTTTCTATCTACTGAACGAGAATTGTAATTTACAAAATTAAAAAAATAATAATAAATAATAACTAAAAAAATGTAATCTAAATGTTTTTAATATGCAGATTTAGCACAAAAACCTTTGATCTACCGACAGCAGTTGGCACACTCCAAGGCTGTGCAAGAAAAGGCTCGTGGTATATAATGCTTGTAAATTGATATTAACGACTGAATTGTGTGTATTATCTGTTGAATAGTTGTTTCGAATAATTCATAAATTTATTAAAGTTATATTTGAATTAAAATACTTATTTATAACGACAAAAAAAAATTCTACTTAACATGTCTGAAACAGAATCAAATAAACGGCCACGTTTTTAATTTATACAGAAGTGAGGTGGCTTAGCAGAGGTAAAATATTAGAACGTTTTCTTAATTTGATTTTTAAATAAAAGCATTTCGTGAACAAAAAGGGGAAAGTTATAATACTCTTAAAAATCCTAATTGGCTAGGTGATTTAGCTTTTTTAGCTGACATTTCTCAGAAATTAAATCAGCTAAATCTTGAACTTCATGATGAAAATAAAAATTTGGTAAATATGATAAGTGCTATTAAAGCATGTAAAGGTAAATGAACCCTTTGGAGTTCACATTCTCAAAAAAAATAAAATAAAATAAAATAAAATCCTCGGTGCATTTTCCTCAAATATCAAAAACATTTCTAGAAAATCAGATTCCCGAATATACGTTAATTATCTAACTAAATTAAGTAATGATTTTAATGAAAGATTTAGTCAATTTGAAAATGATTTTATTTTTTTATTTTTATCAAAATCCTATGAATAATGTTGACATTACTACTTTAAGGAAGATGAAACTTTTTTTATATTTGTATATGTGAAATTGTTATTTTTGTTACTTATTATTTACCATTTATGTACCATGAGCTATAATGATTTTATTATGTTATTGTAACGCTAATATATTTCTCTATTCTATCTGTTACCCACCTAAAAAAAAAATCATGCGCCCACCGCGCTGAAAAATTTTTCGTTGAGCACTTACTTTCAAAAAGGTTAGCCACCGCTGGTCATAAACAGTCTGCCAAATAACCCAAAACCATTTATATATAAATGGTTTTGGGTTATTTGGAGGACTTTTTATGCGATACACTTTTTCAATTTTAAATATAGCCAAGAATTTTGTTATTCAACTTAATTTATTTTTAAATATTATAAGTATTGTAATCATTAAAAAAAAAATATTTTATAAAGAAAAAATCATGCGCCCACCGCGCTGAAAAATTTTTCGTTGAGCACTTGCTTTCAAAAAGGTTGGCCACCGCTGGTCATAAACAGTCTGCCAAATAACCCAAAACCATTTATATATAAATGGTTTTGGGTTATTTGGAGGACTTTTTATGCGATACACTTTTTCAATTTTAAATATAGCCAAGAATTTTGTTATTCAACTTAATTTATTTTTAAATATTATAAGTATTGTAATCATTAAAAAAAAAATATTTTATAGTTTTTTTTTGTGTTTAAAGAGAGATATAAAATCTGCTATATTATGTAAGTGAGCAGATAGCTGGAAGGAGATGTATCAGCAGCATTACCTATAAGCCAGTAGTATATTTTATAAAAATGATAAAAAAAATATTAAAATATATAAATGAAATTTCATATTTTAAAATAATTAAAAAAATAAAACAAGAATATTTTTTGTAAATTCCCTCCCATTATATATTCCATGTTAAAATACAATCTTGATAATCCAGTTGATGTCAGTAAAAAAGAAACAAAACAAAAAGAATTATTATTAGACTTTTTAAACGAAAATAGAAATTTAATTACAAAAAAGTTAAGTAATAATTTTACGATAAAGCACAAGGCAACGTTTATGGGAGAAAGTGACCGAATTATTATAATTTAATGAATTTCAGATGAATATAAAATTCAATTTTGTTTTTAATTTGTTAGCTTCTGCTGGATTTTTAATTTTTTTTCCACTTATTCCTATAAATAATTAGTGAATACATTAGCTTATTTTATCTTGAGATGTTCGAATAAAGTTTGAACATGCAATGCTAAGAATTAAAAACAAAAAATCTAAAAGAATAATAATTTAACAATATTTCTCTTTATAAAATATTAATTAATTCAAAATAATTATTTCTATATCAATAATTTTATTGAAACAATAGTGATTAAAAATTATATCTAATAAGCAATATACAAGATAAATGTTTCTAGAAGTTATGTTGCTTAAAATTATTTTTACGAAATTTTCTGACGACGATTTTTATCATATTTGTGTTGATTTTTCAGAATATGAAATGATAATTAAGATAATTTTTGCAGTTTAAAAAATAATTTTTACAACAGAAAATTTCGTAGAGGACAAAAAAAAAGTTTTTTTTTGTCCTCTATTATCAGTTTAGTCCAAATTTATTTAAGATATTTTCACGAATTTTATATCTGACAAGTTTTGTTTCTCTCCTTGAAAAAAAGTGCATTGCCGTCAATGGAGCTTTCCTGCATATAACCGCTTAACTGCAGTGAAACCACACTGAAGGCGCAGAACATTTTGGTTCAAATAATCAGAATTGTTTGATATGGCTGATCTCAAAGTCATTTAAGATATTTTCTTCTTTCTTTTCAGTTCTTAACGCTGCATATTTGAACATCTTAAGATAAACTTATGTAGTAGTCAGTCACTAATTTTTCTCCTCGAAAAGAAGTAAAGATATCAAGATGCTGTCCTGACTACTATTTTCACGAATTTTATATCTGACAAGTTTTGTTTCTCTCCTTGAAAAAAAGTGCATTGCCGTCAATGGAGCTTTCCTGCATATAACCGCTTAACTGCAGTGAAACCACACTGAAGGCGCAGAACATTTTGGTTCAAATAATCAGAATTGTTTGATATGGCTGATCTCAAAGTCATTTAAGATATTTTCTTCTTTCTTTTCAGTTCTTAACGTTGCATATTTGAACATCTTAAGATAAACTTATGTAGTAGTCACTAATTTTTCTCCTCGAAAAGAAGTAAAGATATCAAGATGCTGTCCTGACTACTTCATGCAATCATTTTGAACAATATTTTTTCATAAAATCTCAAGTTTTAACAGAATTTTTGTTTCAAGTCTAAAACGAGCAACGTTTCGGACCTTGAAACAAAATAAGGAACAGTTATATTATTTGATATTAAGAATTATAAAATTTTAATGTTATTTCTTTAAAATGATATAATTTAATAAATATAAATTAATATTTTACAATATATATAAAATGTAATTTCATTGATAGTAAGTACTACAGATTTACTGTCAGTCCACGAAAGCCGCGCCTAGCTAAGGTGGATGAGTCCAAACGCGAAAGGAAAATCGAGTCGGTATAATGATGGGTAGGAATGGTTTCGGTTAAGTTCTGTTAAATATACTATTTCCAACGTCGAAATTAATCATTTAGTTAGACATTACAATAAACTTCCATTCAACTTCAGTTATCTTGCGTTTGACAATAACTTTCATTCAACTTCAGTTATCTTGCGTTTGAAAACATCCATATGCGAAGGACATTACATTAAACTTCCATTCAACTTCAGTTATCTTGCATTTGAAAAATTCTGTTAGATATACTATTTCCAACATCAAAACTAATCATTTAGCATTCGACATTACAATAATTCCATTCAACTTCAGTTATATCTTGCGTTTGAAAACATCCATGTGCGATTACATTCAATTTTAATTAATCATTTAGCATTCGACATTACAATAAACTTCCATTCAACTTCAGTTTTCTTGCGGTTTGAAAACATCCAATGTATGCAAAGCTGTCATCCCTATTTTGTCACTGGACTCATTCAGATCGGAAGAGGAAGCTGTCCTCCCTATTTTGTCATTGGACTCGTTCAGTTAGTGCACGCAAACCTGTCATCCCTATTTTGTCACTGGACTCGTTCAGTTAGCACACGCTTACAATAAGCTTCCATTCAACTTCAGTTATCTTGCGTTTGAAAACATCCATGTGAGAGTAGTTCCGTCGATGATAGCTGCTAAGCTGGAAGGACAGTAGAGTTATTACGAACAGGCTTAATATTAATGAAATCAGATGCAGGGAATTGTTGTAAAATTCGTCCCATTGAAATTTTGTTTTCATTCTGGGACCTAAATGGTGAAGATGCAAACGAAAAACTTGCAAAAATGAATGCCAACTTCCAGGACCGGGTCAACATACGATCGAGCGTAGCGCCCTCTCAGGGCGCCGATATTTAAGAGGCGTCAAAGAGCGCTGGCTCATTTTGTGTTTTGTTATTATTCTATTAAGATACAATTATATTTTTTACACATAACTTACCGTTACGCTGCTAAATTATGTGTGAAAAGTAACTGGAGAGGGCGCAATAAAAATTTTCGCTTGGAGGCTAAAAGCTCCAGAGCCGTACTGCCAACTTCACACCGCTTGAAAATTATGCGATATTTTTTTTTTTGTAAATTTAGAGTGAAAATACCATATTAGAATGAATATACGATAAATAATCATAAGTAAACTTAGAAATAATATATTTTAGAATTTCTGAAATAAAAGTCGACTAATAAGACGTTTTTTCACGAAAGTTTCACCATATTGGAATATAGTGATGACTACTTTTATGACACACATTATGCTGGATCTTATTTTCTTGAACGATAACACAATCTTTATAATGCATAGAATTTTCATATTTTAATTGATATGACACACATACTTTTATGCTTTTTGTTGCAATTAATTACACCGTTATCTACAGAATCAATCGCAATATCCTGACAAGAATATAGTAACGTGCGATAACCTATTTCTGATCAAGTTTGTGCAATAACCAATAGTTTTGATCATTTAAAGAATAGTCCACAATTATTCTGTACTCACTGCGCTTCCGGAATCGGATTTCGTTTTTATAGCTTTAAATTTCCATTTGTAAATTTTTGAAGTGCCACATGATAAAGTTGTATCCGGATGACCACAACTTTACTATGTGGCGCTCCTGAAAAACTGGAGATGTAGGACCTGGATCCTACAGGGTGGTAAGCCACAGCTTTACCATGCAGCCATCGAGCCGACCCGGACTTACGTAAAACGAATTTTTTATAAGTCAGTAGAAAATATATGTTAATAGAAAAATAATATAGTTCACAGCGATGTACGTATAACAGAAAACCAATTTACATTAATCTAGTCTGAAAGTATTTATGCCGAATGGCTCACAGCGTCTTATTTATAGTATGAGAATGTCGAATTGGTAAAAACGCATTGTGTTTCTGGCTAAACATTTTGAGAAATGAGAATTTCTCAAAAAAGGTTCAATGCTGCACATATTATTATTATATTATTCCAAAAATAGAGAGAAAAAAAAAAATATTTTGTGCGCTACAATTAATTATTGAACGCCCCTCGCAGAATATTATAAGATTTAAAAATTTCTATCAATAAGTAACAAATAACTGAGTTAAAAAATAATTGTAAAATGTAGTTATCCTTCCGGTAACAGCAGCAGTTAACCCGAAGTTAGCTAACAAGCTTTAATGGAACATTGTGAATTAGTGTGGTGGTCTTACTATGTTTAAAGCGAAATTATTCTTATAAAATATAATCCAATTATATAAGGACGAGATAGAGCATATTCCATAATTCAAACTTACGGTATATGTAATTATTATTATTATATATCAAATAACTATAATTAGTGCATTCAGTCAAAATATTAAAAATTCAAATTCATGCTTTAAAATATATTTATTCAACAAATTTACAATTTACATTTTTTAGAAATATGCATATTTCAATTATTATTTATTTATTTTGGTCCTGAAATTACAGTATACACAGATAATATTTGTATTACTGCATATAACATATATATCTATATATATATATACACACACATGGTATATATCGACACAGTGTATATTTAAATTACAAAGATTACTATATAGTGTAACATATAAATTGTTATTGTTATACGTGCTTAATTGGTTTATTAAAAATTGCTTGTAAGACAAAACCTATGAATTAAAAATTAAAATTCCATTACTTTCTATATAACAGGGGTGGTCAAACTTCATGTCATTACAAGCCACATAAGAGAATCTCAAATACATGATAGTTGCAATCAGTTTCTTTCTGGTCGCATCAATTTTTTCGGGTAATATTAACAATGGTTCCAAAAATATATTTCACATGTATTTATTTTGCATAAATGCAACTCTCTGTACTTTTTACAATAAACGAACAAATTACAGATATATTATTTTTTTAAATTAAAGAGTTATTTTCATCATATTAATTATTAACTTTCATGGTATGGAGCTGCATTGAAGGTACCAAAGAGTGCAATTTTGCCACCATGGCTATATAACAATCTCAGATTGAATCCAAATTTCAAAATTTAATCTTAATTTTAAAGGAAAAATTTTGTACTTCAGAGGAATGTGTAGCCTTCGGTATCAAAACTGGATACGTCTAGCATATCAATCTTAAATATTGTTGATAAAATAAAATTTTAACAATATTCATCTGGAACTAATTAGGAACCATAAAACCTTCAATATCGCAGATGTGAGAATTGGCAAATTTAATCAATTTGATATTGTAACACAAAGACAAAAATTTCTGATTAACTGAAAATACAAAGCTTATGCTTGTATAACAAGAGATATCTGCATTATATGTTTATATATTTAAAATAAAAAGCTATATTATAAAATATTTCTTTGGAATTTGTTGATATATTTTGTTATAATCTCAATCTCAATATCAACTTCACATAACAAAGTTACATTTATACATCTTTGTATACTGTACAAAACATTTTTTCAACAAATATATTGGCACTTTAAGCATACAATTTATTTCAGGCAATTACTAAATCTGTATTTCCATCATTTGTTACCAACTGCACTAGACTGCCATTAGTAGGGCGTTCTTTTCCTGAGGCCCATTTGAACAGGAGTCTATAAAAATTTGAAATCAAATGAAACGAGTTTAAAAAAAAGGTTTAATATAAAAAAATTATTAGTTTACTATATATTATATGAGATATACCTAAAAATTTAAAAACTTTTTAAATATCTTGTATTATATATCTATAGCTAGATATATAATATATCAATACAGGGTTATAAAGGTTTAATATAAAAAAATTATTAGTTTACTACATATTATATGAGATATACCTAAAAATTTAAAAACTTCTTAAATATCTTGTATTATATATCTATAGCTAGATATATAATATATCAATACAGGGTTATTTTTGGCTGTGTTTTGTATATGTATTTCAATCCAGGATTGTATCATGAAAGTGTATTTATTCTATGTAGAATTGCTGGCTTGAGTCAGTTTAATTTGAAAAGCTTTGATTTTCACATAAGTAAACAGATAACCAAAGTTCAAATTTTTCAGCAAATAAACTTGAGCTTTGATCTTTAAAAACTCATAAAAGTGTTTTACTGAGCAACAGAAAAATATTTTGTTAATTGCATGCAATGAGATATAGATTTATATAAAATATTTTATTAAATTCAAAACATTGTTTAATTAACTAAATAAAAATGATTTTAAAATACTTATTATATTGTTGATTTAAAAGAGAAAATAAAATCAAACTTACCATATTTACCCATTCTATATCAGTATTTTCATTTAATGTTTCATCTGGTCCATAATCAGCAAGTGTTATTTCCCCTCTCATACTCTGTTTACGTCCTAACATCATTTTCTGGAAGAAAAAATATTCATAAATAATAAAAAAATTTTTTATGCATTTGCATAAAAATAATCTATATTTATCAAGAGCATAAAATATTTTATTTTAAAGTTATTTTAGTTATTACATAAGAGAAGTTTAATCTGATTAACTTAATACTAATATGCATCTACATTAGAATAAAAAAATTAAGTTACAAATAGTTTTTTAAAATGCAGCAAACTCTCTAAAATCCTTTTATCGAATTGCTGTATTATGTACATTTGTAAAAAAAATAAAAAATTTGGAAATTTATAAAAACAATCTAATACTGTTATTTATCTACAAATTTTTTATTTTCACTGTTACCAAACACTTTGGTAAGTTTCTAATTCTTTTCCTTTCAGTGATTTCTCTCTCTCCCCCTCAGATTTTGCCAGTATATTCCAAAGAACAAATGAGTTGATATCCAATACAATTTTCACATTGAATTCAATCAAAAATATAATATTTGTCTTAAGTTGATACTATTTTAAGAAAAAAGAAACAAAAGTAGGAATAGACTTTTTATTCATCTCTGAATTAAACATTCAAATGAAAGCAAGATATTTAGCAGAAGATTGAAGTTTTCATTTTGTAATATTCTATTGATTTGTTAATACAATATAAATTCATAAAATATATTCTGATAAATTAAGATTTTGACTTATTTTCAAGTATAGTCTTAAAATATAATTGATATCAATAAAAGCATTATTATTATTATTATTTTAAACAATTTATTACAAAAACATGTAAAAAACTCATAGGAATAGTAGTGACAATTCAACATGGAAACAAAAATATAATTCTGATCTAGTTATAATAAAATCATATAAATTTGCAATAATTATTCTCTAGTCAGAAAATAGAGTAATTATCAATATTATTACTTAAACAAAACAGAGATTATCCTCAACTGTACTTACTGCAATTGAGGATAATCTCTAATTTTTTTTATTCAATCTAACTCCAACAGTTAATGTACAGAATCACAACAGAACATTCTTTTGTGATTCTGTACATTAACTGTTGGAGGTTTGAAATATATTCAAATATTTAGCCCAATGATGGTATTGAATACTGAAAATGTTAGCCATTAGATATTGAATAAAAAATTTTAAGATTATCCTCAACTGTGGTAAGTGCTGTTGTTTAAGTAATAATATTATTAAAGAGAAAAAGCAGTTATTTGAAAATATGTAATCATCAATATTTTCTTTCTTGTTTAGCATACAGATAAGCAAAGTCAGCAATAATACTTTATATGGCTGGTTCTTCCATTCATATGAATGAAACTTTGTGTATTAATTTTGTTTTAATTATTTTCATTTTTTTCTTTAAGTTTTCATGATTTTATATGAAAATACATTTAAGAAAACATTTATGTTATTGCAACAAACATATAAATAGAACAACAACAATGGCACTCATTACAAAATGACAAAGTAAACAGAAACTAAGTGCTGAATTTAATTTCTGTTTACTATATGATAATTTATCATATAACTATATAATATAATAATAGTAGCAATAATTGTAATAAGTAGTAATAATAGTAATAATATAAATATAGTAATTTGCATAATATAACATGCAAAATGTAATACATTATGATGCATATTTTATTTTGTGTCAACACACTTTATGCTTTAAAATATTACACAAAATATTTCACTGTACAAAACAATTTTGATAATATGTGGTATTAGTTATCTGTAATGAAATAATGGGATAGAGATAGCATGGAAGGAGGCTACATGCCCATATGCAATTTGCAGTCGTCCGATTGTTTGGTCGATCAATTGTCTCTCTTCACCCACATAAGCAACTAAACAGTTAGCTGCTCAAGATGGGCACTCACATGCATCTAAACAATTGGTTGAAAACTCATTTTTGAGGTCAGTTGTACCAATTTTATACTGCAGTTTGGCAAACTTCTGTCCAAAATTGAGCGATTAAATTCCTATCAAAATGTTCTTTCACAGCTCTATAATATAAGGCTGGTTTAGACTGAAGTATCTCTATAAATTTTTCAGTCCAATCATTGGTATCCATTTCCTCTAACTAGTAAATACAATATATTTAATGTGTATTTCCTTATGATTATATAATTAAATAATAATGTATTCAATAAGAATATTCATTTTTACAGATATTATAAATATGAAATTAATTTTATGTTTTACTTAATTATTTATGTAGTCCACCAAAAACTCAACAGTGATTGACAAATTTTCATCTAGATATGTTTGTCAAACTGTTTGGTTGCAAGTGAGCACAGATTAATACAAAGCTATATGCACACCCTAGTAGGATGATTGTTTAGTTTGTCGCAGGTCACAAACTGTTTAGTCAGCTGACAAAAAAGTTACTAGTGGTGCAGTCTCATAGGAGTCATTTGTCCTCACTCCTGCAACCATATAGTTGACCGACTGATAATTGCATGTAGGCGTGTAGCCATAAAGCAGGAGTCTAGCATAATAGGTAAAGCAGTAAAGTAAGGAGACAGTAACTGAATGGGAGATTATAAAAACTTAAAGGAACTGAACTAAAAATACATTAATAATGAATAATGAGTATAGATTAAAATTAATAATATAACAACAATAAATAGCAAGATTAGTTAAAAAATTAATAAATAACAGTAGAGCATAAAATTAATAATAAATAGTGGGAATAAATTGAGTGTAGTGTAATGATTAGCTATCTCTGCTCTCCCTCTCCAATCTGCATTGGATCAGCATGGGGAGGTAATGGTCTACAACCTTTCAGATTGTTTCTATGATGCACAACATAAGAATAGGGTCTTCAGTCACCATCAGCACTGAAAACCCTGGTTACAGCAGCAATTGGGGTATTGAAAGTGCAGGGGATGCTCAGAATACCTGGGTATTTCTTAGCAACCCCTCCCCTTCCCAGTCCCCTTCTTAGGAACTGGCTGCCTTTGATTACTGATCTTGGCTACTTATAATGGATGATCTCTTTAGACAGAAGACTGCCTACAGGAATTGGGGACAGAGTAGAGAAGATCAACCAGCACATCATTGTACTCAGTAAGTAAAAAGAAAAGACAAAAACCTCACAGAAATTTGAAGCAAATATCTCTTCTACCACTGAAGGAATGAGACGAATACCAATGGAGGAATAAGGTTTCTGATTCACAAAGATATCATATATAATATCATCAGTCTCAGCAGCAACTCAGACCAAATAGGACAAGTCACATTGAGGATTTCCAAGAGATACAACTGAAAATAATACAATTGTATGCAGCAACAACCAGCAGTGATGATGAAGAGAGAAGCTTGATATGACATACTGAGGAAATGAACACCAACTTGGCACACTTCACAATCATCATGGGTAACTTCAATGCAAAAGTTAGAAAAAGACAACAGGATGAAGAATGTATAGGTAAGTATGGTATTGGTATATGAAATGAGAGAGGCACAAGACTAATAGAATTTGCAACCCACACCAAACTGTGAATAATGAGCATCTTATTCAACAAGAAAGAGCACTGAAATGGACATGTATCAGCCCCGACAGACCAAGAATGAGACTGACTTCAACCTGACCAACAGTAACTATATAATAAAAGATGTTTTGTACACAACCAGTTCAACACTGGTAGTGATCATTGACTAGTGACTGGTAGTTAACCATGCCAAAGTCAAGTTGGATATTCAATATGAAAGATGGCTAATACAACACAGAGGACAAAAGATCAAGTGAGAACTTAACATTAAGAAGAAAAAATACAACCTAAAGTTGCCAAACAGATTCCAAGTATTTGTAGAAGAGGAAAGAGAATTACAGAAGACATACAATGGGACAATCATCAGAGACAGTGCAGAAGAAATCCCAACAAGAAAAATATCTACTAAAACAAAAAGAGAAGGAAGATGAAGACCAAAATTCACTACCAATCAGATAGAATATAGAGAAATGTGCAAAGTAGTACAAAAAAAAATCAGAGAAGTTATATGAAGATTCAACATAGAAAGGATTCAAATGGTCATTGAGAACAACAATAGCCTCTGGTCAGCACAGAGAGATATAATGACTGGCAAGCACCAACTAAATGCATTCAAAGATGATAATGGAGAACTAATTGCTGACTGAGACAATATAGTAGAAAAGGCAGCAACCTTCTATTGGGAATTATACAGACCAAGTGAGGACAAGACCAGCAAATACAGAAATATTCCAGCAATAGTACCACAAGAAGTCAAGAGAGCAGTTAAGAAGATGAAGTGCAGAAAAGCCCCAAGAGAAGACAACATCAACATCAAATTCCTAAAGGAAGGATGAGTATTGGTCTACAAGCAACTGATCAGAATATTCTCTGGCTGCATATGAACAGGATAGATAACAGACAGCTGGAAAAATGCAGTCATAGTGCTAATACATAAGAAGGGAGATAAAACAGATCTTAGAAACTACAGGCTTATCAGTCTACTATCAACAATATACAAAGTATTCACAATTATCCTCGTAAGAAGATTGGAAAAAGTATTGGATTCAAATCAACCAAGAGAACAAGCTGGATTTCGGAAAGGCTATTCAATGATGGATCATATACACATTATCGACCAACTGAAAGAAAAATATAAAGAATATCACATTTCACTCTGTATGGTATTCATAGAATATGAGAAAGCATTTGAATCAGTATATACAGAGGCAATCCTAACAGCACTAAGTAATCAGGGAATAGATCAACAGTACATAGAACTATTGAGAATCATTTATGAAAAAGCAACATAATACGATTACATAAAGATAGTAGGAAAATAAAAATCCAATGAGGAGTTCGTCAAGGAGACATCTCATCAAAACTGTTCACAGCCTGCCTAAAAGAAATATTCCAACAAATAAATGAATGAGAATACAAGAATGATATTCGAACACCATTTTTTTATCAACAGATGACACCACACTCCATTCTCGTAGAATACTATGTGGCGGGGCGAAACAAGCCCTACCACAGGCTGTCCTTCCCTGCGGAGGGGTCAGCCAGATTGTGGAGGCGGGGATCGACGGCCGGGCCCGGACCCCGTGATAAATATTTTCAAGGGGTGGGACCCGAGACTCGAACCCGGGTCTTTCAGAGTGGAAAGCCGAAGCGTCAAGGGGTGGGACCCGAGACTCGAACCCGGGTCTTTCAGAGTGGAAAGCCAAAAAGTTTCCACGCGGCCAATCCAGCCGACATTCTAACACCATTGAAGTACTCTAGTCAAGTTTACGTTTCTCGATATCAAATTTCAAAATAATTTAATTCGTTATGCGAATAAATAGGATTCTTTAGAATATATATAAATAATCAAAGAATGATGATAAGTAAAACTACAATGATGCTATTGAAAAATATCAGAATGAGCTAACAATTTATCACTTTTAGTCGGCAGTATAAATTATGATAAAACTATTTAAATACAATAAATAAATATTTTTAAATGACATATACGGTAATTATATCGATGGTATATTTATTCTTTCAACTTTCTATTCTGTAACTTTTTTAGATTTTATGCAAATTAATATAATCAACGTAAAATTTAATGAAAATAGTATTATATTGATCATACATAGCTATATATATCAATATATATATATATAATAGTATGAGTGATCAAAAGTTGAGGATTATCTATTATACATATCAAGTAATACAAATTATTGTTTATAAATAAGCATTTTGATAAATTTGGGTAGCTTTTGTTCCAATTATACAATGTCAACATTATATTAAGAAAATTTTCATAATGTTAGTTTTTTAAACAAATTTATTTCAAAATATGAAAATTTCATGATTTATGGCTTTTTTTATTTAGAAAATATGTGGCTATCCAATAAAATTTATTTGATAGGATGGCAAAATCATCACAAAAGAGAAGTGTATATTATCTTTGATAACTTCACATATGTAATAAGAGAAAAAAATCTGAACTAATCTGCACTAAAAATAAAACATTATGCTTTGTTGTTTTTACTGCAAATTAGTGCTGACTTTTTCTCTTATTGGAAGTATTATGTACAATCAGTGTATTTTACTTGTGAATTTGTATAAGTAAGGATTTCTTCTTAAGGAGAAAACAAATTTAATCATTATAGAAAAAGAGAGTGAGAGAGAAGAAGTAGAAGGAAAACTTAAAAAAGAACTTTACAAACTTTAAAGCCATCTTGTTATACTCACAAAAAAGCACACAAAAAACAAAGCTCTAAACAGGTCTCCATTCTGTATATTCATTGCAGCTGAGGCTGACCTACTGATAAGGTCGAAAACATTTCTGTTAATAAAATATTTATCCTGTTTAGAGTTTTGTTTTTTGTGCTTTTTTGAAAACTTAAAAATTTATAAATATCCATTAGGCTTAATTATAAATATTCATTGGCAGTGGAGTGCTTTGCTGTCCTGAAATAATTAATTGTAAATGAATTAAAATTATTAATTCATATCAGGAGAATTAAATATTTTGATTTTTTATGTTCTGAAAAATATAATGAGCATCATGAATTTATACACAACCTTATAATCAGCAGATTTTTTTTATTCAAGCACCAAAAACTTGGAACTAACAGCCTTTAAAATGTATTGTGATATTTCGAAAGTTTTTTTATGCAAAAAATTCAAGATATTTGCTAAATAAAGATTGTGTATCATGAAACTCAAATTTGCTTAAACATTACTAAAATTAAACTAAATTAAAATTTATATCAATATAATTAGTAGTATAAAATTTGTCACACTGGCATACAAATATGCGAAATATACTTTAAAAAAAGGTATGAATAAGACGAAAGTCAATTTGAGTAAAATAATTGGATGGAAACGATTATAATTTGAATGGTTGTTCAAATATAAATACTATGATCAGTTGTTTAAGTATATAAATACCACAATACATAGGCAAATTATTTGACCATTGGAGATTTTTGGTTTTCTGTTTAAAACATAAAATAGAAAAATTTTTTCAGTGTCTAAACATTTGTATAAAAGTTTAGAACAATGTATACAAGCTGTTAAAACATTTTCTATGGATATTCCCAATTCTTTACCATTTATTTTAATTTACCTTAAAGTGTTTGATGAATTTTGGAAAGGATGTGGAAAATATGGTTTTTATATTTGACGAGTGATGGAAGTATTTGTGAAATTAGTAAGTACACCTAACTCTCAATTTGCACAGTACTCAATTTACACGGTTTCACTTTTACATGGGTTTTAAATGAAAACAAAAAAATATGTTTTGGGTTTTATTTTGATTGTTTTTCATTATGTCATTTATAAATTAAAAGAGTATCATATTGTCACATTTTGTGGGTTTATGAATTCGTAGAGATTAATAAAGAGTGAATACAGCTATATTTCGTACAGTACAATTTATTTACACACTAAACAAAATCTTGTTTCACTATAACTAAATTCAATACAAAATCCGATAATTATCTTATACAAAACTAATCTATGTCTTTAATTCAGAATAACTCACAGTTCTTAGTCCACTACTGCTTTCACAATTTATTGCTCACTATTAACTTTTTTACTGTCCAAGTCGCTTTCACAATTTATCGCTCACTATTAACTTTTACTGTCCAAGTCTACTTTCACAATTTATCGCTCACTATTAACTTTTACTGTTCAAGTCTCGCCTCACAATTTATCGCTCACTATTAACTTTTACTGTCCAAGTCTCGCAGTGCAATTTATCGCTCACTATTAACTTTTACTGTCCAAGTCTCGCAGTTCAACTAAACTCAACTCAGGTTTGCAGCTTTCCTATTTATGTTTGAATGCTTTTATTGTTTTTATTTGTACTTGCGACTCGCTTATTTATGTTTGAATTCTTTTATTGTTTTTATTTGTATGTAATATTGTTAATTTGTTTTTTTTTTTTGTACTGTATTCAGTGTTAATTTTGTTTATGTTTTCATTTTCAAAAATAAAGTGAAAAAGTATAAGCATTAAATTGTGTCTAAAAATTAATGAACCAATCACCTTTTTTTTTCCTTTAATCCTTATCTCATTTTACATGGTTATAAAGAACATCCTTTAATCCTTATCTCATTTTACACGGTTATAAAGAACATATCCTTGACATTTCATTATCTTCTTTATATTGATTTACACGGTTTACAGTTTAATTGAACATAGTGAATTCTGCATCTTGTTTTATACGGTTTCGGTTTACACAATTTTTCCAGGAACGTATCTATTGTGTAAATCGAGGGATGAGTGTATTTATATGATAAATTTGATGATTATGCCAGTGTAATGAGAGAAATATATCCACATGTTGATAAATACAATTAAAAATGAAATCTTCTACTTGTGGTTATTTTTGTTTGTATTTTTTATATAAAATAAATCAAAATAAATATTTAAATGAATTAGATTCTAAAAATTAAATATATAATGATAACTTTGTTAGAAAATTTGTACAAAATAATTTCAAAATCAGTAAATTACCAATTAATGTTATTAAATTTCAAATTTGTAAATCAATGATAAACAATAAATCAAGTAAATTAAAAAAAAAAAAATGTTTATTTTTTTATTTTTGCAAAAAATTAAAAATCATTTCATTTCTTCTTCTTTTTCTTCTTCTAATTATTTTCGATTAATTCTGTAATTAATATTTTTCAATTATAATTAATGTTTTTAATTTAAATTAATAAAAGTTATATTTACCTTTAGAAATTAAAAAAATTCATTTCTTTTTTTTCTTCATTATCTTTGATTAATCCTATAATTAATATTTTTTACTTATGTTGTTTTAATTTTATAATTATTTATAAAAATCATATTTATGTTCACAAATTAAAAAATACCTGTAACTTACCATATCACATAGGGAACAATGTGGCTTAAATTCTTTATGAAGAATGCATTTTTTTTAATGTTTGCATTTTTCGGGCATCCCAAATTTCAATATTAAAATTTTTAATATTTAATTGGTTGAATAAATCTCTCTCTATATGTCCTCCCTTATAATAAAAAGTAGAATATTCCCCCACTATTTTTAAAAGAATATTGTTTAATTCGTTATCACGAATCCACACAATATTGTGTGGATTTTTTGGGATAATTTTCTAAATATAACCCATGAATATTATTTAAAAAAAAAATAATTCTTTTTTTATTAATTATACTAAAATTATTAAAAACTATAATCAGATGATAAATATTAAAAATTTTAAAACAAAATCGTTTTAAAATTATTTTTGTAAACTGACGATAGATCATCCCAAAAGTTAGATTAAAAGCTTCAAAATCAATGATGATTCCATTCATATCTAAATGTTAAATATTTTAATTAATAATAAAATAAAATAAAGTAAAAATAATTTTAAATAACTTACCAATAGTTTCCATCATAAATGATGTAATAAAAACACAATAATAAAGTTGACAATTTGATACATGGATGAAGAAAATCCTCCTATATATATGTTTAAATTTAGATCAAAAATTTTACTTTCCTTTGAAAGTATTTTAGAAAAAGTTAGTACAAGTATGCCTTCAAATAATAAAAGTTTTACAAGTATATAAAATATTCATAAACCAATATATTATTCAATAATTATAACTGAAAATCAAAATGATGATATTTTTATGAAATTAAAAAATACTTGTAACTTACCATATCGCATAGGGAACAATGTGGCTTAAATTCATTATGAATAACTCATTTAGATATTTTATGTATTTATCATCTTCTAAATCATTTCATGATCATTTTTTAAATACTTTAAATCAACAATATAATAATATAGTAAAAAAAATATTTTTTAATTTTAAAAATGAATATTAATTTTATTCCTCTAAGTTCAGATTCTGAAACTAAATGTCATATATGTGGAGAAAAATTTAAAAAAGATGACATAGTTGTTAGGAATTATGATCATAGAACCTTTCTTTATAGAGGAAAAGCTCATCAACATTGTAATTTACATTACAGATATAAATTGTTAATCCCATTAATTATTCATAATTTAGCTGGTTATGATTTTTACTTAATATTTAAAAAACTTTGTTCTAAATTTATAAATAATATTAAAATTATTCCAATAAATTCAGAAAAATTTACTACATTTATTTAGATTATTTTAAATTTATTGATAGTTCTCAATTTTTACGTTTGTCTTTATTAAATTTAACTTTTCTTAAAAACAGTAATTACATTTACTTGTCGACTTACAATCTATGCAACTAATGACCATCCACACTTACGACCATAAAAAATAAGTGAATAATAAATCAGACAATTGCATGTATGATAACTATGGGAGCATCTGGCAACACAGGCCTCCCATGTATGCCGACAGTGCCCCCCTCTCTCACATACATTCAGTAGCTTTCAAGCATTTGTTGCACGTGGTGTATTAATTAAAATATATGGCCAACATACGACCAGATCGACTTATGACCTGTCAATCAGAACAGAAGTCGATTGTAATTCGATGACCAAATGTGTAATTTTTCCAATTTTTAATAAATTTTAAAAAATAATAATAATAATAGATTTTAATTATTACAAAAGTGAGTTTTCCTCTACAGCTATTTTGAAAGCGAAAAAATTTTATATGAAAGTAGTTTATCTGATAAAAAATACTTTTTTACAAAATTCAAAATTCACAAGAAGACTATGATTATGCTCAATTAATTTGGAAAACTTTTAATTGTAAATATTTTAAAGATTATTAAAAATTATATCAATATTTAGACTCATTATTATTAGCTGATGTATTTCAAAATTTTCAAAATATCGGTTTAAAATATTATAATTTAGATCCAATTTATTATGTTTCTCTCCCACATTTAACATGAGATGCAGGGTTAAAAAAACTAAAATTTCATTAGAACTTTTTAATACTATAGATAAAAACTTATTTATAGAAAATGCAATGAGAGGTTGGGTTTGTTTTTCATCTAAATGATATGCACTAGCAAATAATTCTTATATTGAATCATATGATAGTAATAAACTTCATAATTTCATAATATCTATTGATGCAAATAATTTATATGGATTTGCAATGAATTCATATTTATCTATAAATAATTTTTGATGGTTAAGTAAAAAAGAAATTAAAAATTTAAGTATAACAACTATTTTCAATAAAAATGGAATAGGATATATCTTTGAGGTAGATTTGGATTATCCGACTTTGCTACATACTTTCCATGACAATTTCCCTCTCGCTCCTGAACATATTAATGTTTCATTTGATAATTTATCATCATATCAAAAATATCTAATAAAACAAAATTTAATTTAAAATTTCAAAATAATAAAAAGAAATTAATTCTAAATCTTTTTGATAAAAAAAAAAATACATTGTTCATTATAGAAATTTAAAATTTTACATTGAAGTAGGATTAATTTTAAAGAAAGTCCATAGAGTATTAGCATTTAATCAAAGTCTATGGCTTAGACCTTATATTAATTTTAATCATAATAAAAGACTAGAATCTCAAAATGAATTCACTAAATCATTGTTTAAATTAATGAACAATGCTTTTTTTTGGTAAAACATGTCAAAACGTTCAAAAATAATTAAATTTAAAACCATCATTAACTAAAAAAAAGATTCAAAACATATTCAAAAATTCCTACTTTGGGAAGTTTTCAAATAATTAACAAAAATTTAGCTATTTTTAAATTTAAAAAAAATTAAATTATTATTCGATAAACTGATTTATATTGGTTTTTGTGTATTAGAACTAAGCTGGTTGGTTGATTAGTTAGATTAAGCTGCCATATCTTCATAGGATATACTGTTTCTTGCAGCAGCCACTTATAGAACCCATCACAGGCTGGCCAACACCCATGATGGGGTTAACCAAATGATTGAAAAATGGGGTTCAATGAACTGTGCCCAGACCCCTCCTGAAAAACTGGAGGTGTGGGACCCAGATCCTCCAAGGTGATAAGCCAAAACTTTATCACGCGACCATCTGGCCGACATTTGAACTAAGTAAATTATATATTCATAAAATATTTTACAGTGTTTTTAAAGCAAGCTAACCAGATTTAAAACTTCTTTACAAGAATACAGATTCATTAATTTTACAAATACTAACAAATGATTTATATGACTATTTTAAAACTTTTCCAAATATTTTTGATTTCAGTAATTATCCTGAAAATCATAAGTTATATAATAATATTAATAAAAGCAAATTAGGTATTTTAAAGATGAAACTTTAGGTATTCCTATCAAAGAATTTTGCTGTCTAAAACCAAAGATGTATCCTTATATTTATCATGATCAAGAAAAAAAACAAGGAATAAAAAAATTAATTATTAAAACATTTAATCATCATTTATATAAATCAGTTTAATTTAAATCTAAATTATTGAAACATCAACAAATTCAAATTACCAGTAAAAATCATGAAATTACTAACAATATCAAAACAAAATTTCATTATCCCATTTTTATGACAAAAAATTTGTTTTAGAGGATGGAATTAATACATTTTCTTTTGGGCATTATAAAATAAACAATTTTTTTATTTTTAGCTACTATAATTTATGTTACAGAACTTAGCGATGATGCAGTAATCCCCAAAAACCAAGCATAAATTCAGTAGGATATGATTTATTTTGTCCAAAAGCATTTGAGCTAAAAAGTTATCAACATAAATTAATATCCTTAGATTTATCATTTGAAATGCCAGTCTGGTATTATGGAAATATGTTACCTAAGCATCTATTAGCATATAAAAATAAAATTTTTATTAAATGCAGGGTAATAAACAGTGACTTTAGAGGAAATGAAGGGGTATTATTATATAATTTTAGTGATGAAGATTTTTTCATAGAAGCTCATATTGCGATTGTGCAAGTAATATTTGAGGTAATTTTAGTTCCAAAATTAGTCAAACAAAAATATTTTGGAAAACTAAAATAATGATGATAAATGTAATGAAAATTTATCTCTATTAATTGAAAATCAATATGAAAAGAAAAAAATTTAATGAAAATTTAATGAAAATTTAATTGTTTTAAATAATTGAAGGAAATAATTAAAAAATAATATTTTTCCTGATTCACAGTCAAATATTGTTGATGAATAAACAATAATGTATTAATCATTTTATTTTGTAATTAACCTTATATTTTAATATTGAATTTTATATTGTAATTAATCCATTTTATATTATATTAATCCATTTTATATATTATTCAAATTTATATTGTTAATTAATCTTTTGAAGTTCTATTGAATTAATCAATTTAATTTAAATAAAACTTATTTTTTCTTTTAAAGTTTTTAATATTAATTTGCATAATACAAAATGGGATGAACTTTCTAATATTCTCCAAGAACATATTTTACTCTCATTAAAAGATCACGTAAATTGGGAAATTGTTAGTCAATGAAAAAATTTAACAACTGACTATTTTTCAAGTTAAAGTATAAATAAAATAGGGAGCATATCTGGAATAATTACTGATTTACATCAAATTTCATCAGTGAAGTTTATGAATATGTAATCTGAGATGCTATTTATAGAACACAAACACTCGATGAAAACACTTTTCTTAAAAATCATATGCTTTAAATTGGGAAAATATTTCAATATATCAATCATTATCACCAACTTTTATTTTAGATTTTCATTAAAAATTAAAAATTAAATTAATCAGAAAATGTAATTGAAAAATTAGAACATATAACTTGATTGGAATGAAATTTCAAAATCACAAATACTCAGTACTCACTTAAAATTTATTCTAAAATTTGGTCATAAAGTTAATTAGTGTATGATATTAAAATATCAAATTTTAAGTGAAGAATTTATAAATGATCATTTTTAAGTATTCTTGCAGAAATGTGTGTTAACATATAATTATTGTATCATATTCACATAAACTAAAAGCTGCTTAATTTATACTACATATAAAGTTCATTACTCCACAAAGCACAATCAGCAGTCAAACAAATCACTCTTTTAATATCATCTAAATAAAAACATACATACATTTTCCAATCTGATATGAGTGTAACTGATGATGGTATAATATACAGAAAACATTTTTATGTTTTTATTTAGATTATATTGAAAGAGTGATTTGTTTAACTGCTGATTGTGCTTTGTGGAGTAATGAACTTTATACGTAGAGGTGATAGATTTTGTTTAAAAGATTTTATTACATTTTGTACAACCTACAAAAGATAAAATAAATACCTGTGTTATAAGCTTTTAATTATTTTTCTTAAGTCTGAAAAAATCGATTTTAAAACTGGTTTTAAGAATAAACTTCAGCTAAACTCAGTTTTGTGCAAGCCCTAGTTATAGTATTTTTATTCTATATTTACAATAAATTTGTATCACTTCCCCCTTTCAAATAAGATTACAAAAATACAAAAAACTAATATTAATACCATTAACTATGGCAATATTGCACAAATCATATTTAGTACAATATATTATTAAAGTTTAATAAATTTATTATTGTTTTCTAACAATAATTAATGATATTATTTATTAATGATAAAACATAATTGATGTAAATTATTAAATTTTTATAATATTCATGCTCTTTTTTTCTTGTAACCAATTCATTATTAAATATCTATATCTTCACATAATAATTCATTCTTTACTCAGTAAGAAAATATGATCATTTAAAGTGGGATCCAGACCACATGAATTCAGTAGTGTATATGTCACTGCTTTTAAATAATTATAACTAATAAAATTATAATATATAATAACAGAATCTCAATTTTCTATCATGATAATGGATCAAGCTTGACAGAACAGCCAGTTAATAGAATTATTTGCTAATTCCTACCAACAAAATATTTAATGTAAAAACATTGATATGTTTTAACATTTACTATATTATATTAAGACTAGCAGGAATCAAATTTATAGCTTCAATAAGGAAAATAAAAATATTAGGTAATTCTAAAAATTATTCCTTTGTTTATCCGTAAAATATTAATAATGAATTTATATTATAATATTAAATATCTAATAAGATGATAATTAACAGACCAAGAATGATGAACAGAAAATTGAGATCATAATTTTATATTTTACATGAATTGAAATTACCTTATCAAAATAAACTTTGATAGAGCCTACATTTGTTGCACCAACTGCAATCATGGAAAAGAAACCATATTTCCAATTACCAATATAAACAACACGTTCATTTATGTTGAAAAGTCCTGGAATCCAATTAGCAATGCCAGGTCTCACACTTAATAATTCACCTATAGATTTATAAAACAATACAGGAATTAGCCATATTTATTCATAGAAAGAAACACTAATAGTGAAATTTTAAGAAATGGGCTTATATTTATGAAATTTCTTAGATTATGTTCTCTCTAGGAATCAAGAATTATATATATATATCTAGAATCTAAATTACCAGTATTATATAAATGCCCTCAACTTATAAATTTGAATTTATGTTAGTTCTGTATGCAAAATAGTTTTCAAATTACTATTATATTTGATATTTAGTAAAATAGTTACATTAATGCTGCAATGATAATTATCATACAATTGTAAAAATAGTTGATAATTATTACAATATGGTAATGCTATTATGATAATAGGTTTATATTGGAATGTACAGCTCCGGCCAAAATGTTTGTCACTTTCAACTAGGCGCTGGAAAACCGGAAATCATGATCGCCTACAGTTTCCAGTCCACATATCGTGCTGCCTACATTGAGTGCGTTAGACGTGTTCCAACACGCATTCAAATGTAGGGGAGATGGGTTACGCAGACATGTCCCACAAGCATTCAATGTAGGGGAGGTGGGTTACGCAAAGCATGGCTGCCAAGACTGATCGCTCTAAAGTATTATCGCTTGCAACTTATTTTTTTATGATAAGGCAACAATGGTTTGAAACCAAACGTATTTATTCAACATTATTTTTTTATGATAAGGCAACAATGGTTTGAAACCAAACGTATTTATTAAGAAAGTAATATTTGAAAACAGTTGGTTTTAAACCAAACGTAATTATTAAGAAATTAATATTTGAAAACAGTTTACGAAACCAAACGTATTTATTAAGAAAGTAATATTTGAAAACAGTTTAAAATACAAGTATATTATTATAGATGTTTTAGTTATTTTGTATAAAAAAGAATATGATAATTTAACTGTGTAATAATTGAAAAGTTGATCATTTCTCCCGAAATTCAAACACACACACAATTATGTCCCTGCTACTTACGTGCCAGTTTGACAAATATTCAGAAGTCGATTGTAATTCGATGACAAAATGTGTAATTTTTCCAATTTTTAATAAATTTTAAAAAATAATAATAATAATAGATTTTAATTATTACAAAAGTGAGTTTTCCTCTACAGCTATTTTGAAAGCGAAAAAATTTTATATGAAAGTAGTTTATCTGATAAAAAATACTTTTTTACAAAATTCAAAATTCACAAGAAGACTATGATTATGCTCAATTAATTTGGAAAACTTTTAATTGTAAATATTTTAAAGATTATTAAAAATTATATCAATATTTAGACTCATTATTATTAGCTGATGTATTTCAAAATTTTCAAAATATCAGTTTAAAATATTATAATTTAGATCCAATTTATTATGTTTCTCTCCCACATTTAACATGAGATGCAGGGTTAAAAAAACTAAAATTTCATTAGAACTTTTTAATACTATAGATAAAAACTTATTTATAGAAAATGCAATGAGAGGTTGGGTTTGTTTTTCATCTAAATGATATGCACTAGCAAATAATTCTTATATTGAATCATATGATAGTAATAAACTTCATAATTTTATAATATCTATTGATGCAAATAATTTATATGGATTTGCAATGAATTCATATTTATCTATAAATAATTTTTGATGGTTAAGTAAAAAAGAAATTAAAAATTTAAGTATATTAACTATTTTCAATAAAAATGGAATAGGATATATCTTTGAGGTAGATTTGGATTATCCGACTTTGCTACATACTTTCCATGACAATTTCCCTCTCGCTCCTGAACATATTAATGTTTCATTTGATAATTTATCATCATATCAAAAATATCTAATAAAAAAAAATTTAATTTAAAATTTCAAAATAATAAAAAGAAATTAATTCTAAATCTTTTTGATAAAAAAAAAAATACATTGTTCATTATAGAAATTTAAAATTTTACATTGAAGTAGGATTAATTTTAAAGAAAGTCCATAGAGTATTAGCATTTAATCAAAGTCTATGGCTTAGACCTTATATTAATTTTAATCATAATAAAAGACTAGAATCTCAAAATGAATTCACTAAATCATTGTTTAAATTAATGAACAATGCTTTTTTTTGGTAAAACATGTCAAAACGTTCAAAAATAATTAAATTTAAAACCATCATTAACTAAAAAAAAGATTCAAAACATATTCAAAAATTCCTACTTTGGGAAGTTTTCAAATAATTAAAAAAAATTTAGCTATTTTTAAATTAAAAAAAAATTAAATTATTATTCGATAAACTGATTTATATTGGTTTTTGTGTATTAGAACTAAGCTGGTTGGTTGATTAGTTAGATTAAGCTGCCATATCTTCATAGGATATACTGTTTCTTGCAGCAGCCACTTATAGAACCCATCACAGGCTGGCCAACACCCATGATGGGGTTAACCAAATGATTGAAAAATGGGGTTCAATGAACTGTGCCCAGACCCCTCCTGAAAAACTGGAGGTGTGGGACCCAGATCCTCCAAGGTGATAAGCCAAAACTTTATCACGCGACCATCTGGCCGACATTTGAACTAAGTAAATTATATATTCATAAAATATTTTACAGTGTTTTTAAAGCAAGCTAACCAGATTTAAAACTTCTTTACAAGAATACAGATTCATTAATTTTACAAATACTAACAAATGATTTATATGACTATTTTAAAACTTTTCCAAATATTTTTGATTTCAGTAATTATCCTGAAAATCATAAGTTATATAATAATATTAATAAAAGCAAATTAGGTATTTTAAAGATGAAACTTTAGGTATTCCTATCAAAGAATTTTGCTGTCTAAAACCAAAGATGTATCCTTATATTTATCATGATCAAGAAAAAAAACAAGGAATAAAAAAATTAATTATTAAAACATTTAATCATCATTTATATAAATCAGTTTAATTTAAATCTAAATTATTGAAACATCAACAAATTCAAATTACCAGTAAAAATCATGAAATTACTAACAATATCAAAACAAAATTTCATTATCCCATTTTTATGACAAAAAATTTGTTTTAGAGGATGGAATTAATACATTTTCTTTTGGGCATTATAAAATAAACAATTTTTTTATTTTTAGCTACTATAATTTATGTTACAGAACTTAGCGATGATGCAGTAATCCCCAAAAACCAAGCATAAATTCAGTAGGATATGATTTATTTTGTCCAAAAGCATTTGAGCTAAAAAGTTATCAACATAAATTAATATCCTTAGATTTATCATTTGAAATGCCAGTCTGGTATTATGGAAATATGTTACCTAAGCATCTATTAGCATATAAAAATAAAATTTTTATTAAATGCAGGGTAATAAACAGTGACTTTAGAGGAAATGAAGGGGTATTATTATATAATTTTAGTGATGAAGATTTTTTCATAGAAGCTCATATTGCGATTGTGCAAGTAATATTTGAGGTAATTTTAGTTCCAAAATTAGTCAAACAAAAATATTTTGGAAAACTAAAATAATGATGATAAATGTAATGAAAATTTATCTCTATTAATTGAAAATCAATATGAAAAGAAAAAAATTTAATGAAAATTTAATGAAAATTTAATTGTTTTAAATAATTGAAGGAAATAATTAAAAAATAATATTTTTCCTGATTCACAGTCAAATATTGTTGATGAATAAACAATAATGTATTAATCATTTTATTTTGTAATTAACCTTATATTTTTATATTGAATTTTATATTGTAATTAATCCATTTTATATTATATTAATCCATTTTATATATTATTCAAATTTATATTGTTAATTAATCTTTTGAAGTTCTATGGAATTAATCAATTTAATTTAAATAAAACTTATTTTTTCTTTTAAAATTTTTAATATTAATTTGCATAATACAAAATGGGATGAACTTTCTAATATTCTCCAAGAACATATTTTACTCTCATTAAAAGATCACGTAAATTGGGAAATTGTTAGTCAATGAAAAAATTTAACAACTGACTATTTTTCAAGTTAAAGTATAAATAAAATAGGGAGCATATCTGGAATAATTACTGATTTACATCAAATTTCATCAGTGAAGTTTATGAATATGTAATCTGAGATGCTATTTATAGAACACAAACACTCGATGAAAACACTTTTCTTAAAAATCATATGCTTTAAATTGGGAAAATATTTCAATATATCAATCATTATCACCAACTTTTATTTTAGATTTTCATTAAAAATTAAAAATTAAATTAATCAGAAAATGTAATTGAAAAATTAGAACATATAACTTGATTGGAATGAAATTTCAAAATCACAAATACTCAGTACTCACTTAAAATTTATTCTAAAATTTGGTCATAAAGTTAATTAGTGTATGATATTAAAATATCAAATTTTAAGTGAAGAATTTATAAATGATCATTTTTAAGTATTCTTGCAGAAATGTGTGTTAACATATAATTATTGTATCATATTCACATAAACTAAAAGCTGCTTAATTTATACTACATATAAAGTTCATTACTCCACAAAGCACAATCAGCAGTCAAACAAATCACTCTTTTAATATCATCTAAATAAAAACATACATACATTTTCCAATCTGATATGAGTGTAACTGATGATGGTATAATATACAGAAAACATTTTTATGTTTTTATTTAGATTATATTGAAAGAGTGATTTGTTTAACTGCTGATTGTGCTTTGTGGAGTAATGAACTTTATACTTAGTAATTATTGTATTTCAATTTTATTAAATTAACTATTATAATTGAAAATAAATGTAATAAAAATAATTATTATATTATTTTCTTTATAGATGCAATAATAAGATATAAAAATCTCACTGAAAAAAGGATATGAGCCAATCATTTCAAAACACTGATTACTTTTTAAAAGTGCTCATAAATATCGTATAAAACCTCGAGATATATCATCATCATCATCATCATCAACGGATTTAATTATAAAACTTCCAAGAAATTTCATAGGAAAAATAATCCCTATTAAAGACAAATCAGATCCATGTATTCATATTCAATCTGATATTATAAATTCACAACATAATGGATATATCAAATTATTATTTTTCAACTTTAGAAGTTATGATTACATAGTCAGTCAAGGAGATCCAATAGTGTATTTAACTTTACACAAAATAAAAGATATCATCATCAAAATAGAAGAATTAACTAATAAAATAAAATCTTATTATGATATATTAAAATTAACTTAGGTCAGTTGTAATTGTTGTATAGATTTTCAATAAAAAATTCATATCTTTATAAAATTATCATTTTATCTCTTAACAAATACATGGGAACAATTTTCATCTGAGGCTTCAGAATCTTAATTAATCATATTCATAAATAAAATCAATTGGGAAATTTTAAGCCAAAGAATAGATCTAAGTATCAAATTTTTAGAAAATTATAAATTTCCACTATATTTTATCATCAAACATGAAATATACAGGGTGTTCCTAAAGTCCACCGACAAACTTTCAGGGCAGGTTCTACTTATGAAAATAAATAAATGTTTAATGAACATATGGTCTAAATTGCACCGTTTTCAAGTTATAACTCTTTAAATCTAGCCAATCACCATCGCGTACACAAAACATCACGACATGTCGCATTTCCAAAATGATCGCTCGCCTTCTTACTGCCCAGTAGTAAGTAGGAGAGTGACGCAATGCGACCCATCTTGGCAATGCGATGCATCATGATACTTTGTGTACTCGATGGTGATTGGCTAGCTTTAAAAGGTTATAACTCGCAAACAGTGCAATTTAGACAATATGTTCATTACACATTTTTTATTTATTTTCATAAGTAGAACCTGCCCTGAAAGTTTGTCGGTGGACTTTAGGAACACCCTGTATATAAATAGGGATGTAATATGTGAACATCAAATTCTTACAGAATCATTCATATTAAAACACAAAAATAATATTAATTGGGATAAAATCTCCACTTATTAGAATTTAAAAAAAATAAAATTATCTTTGATAATTTAGATAAATTAAATATTAAAAAAAAGTTTAAAAATTCTTCACATTTACTAATTATTTTAATTATACACTACAAATAAAATATGATAAACAACTTAAAATTAAAAAAAAAATTAACTGAATTTCATATATTAATTGGAATTATAAATGAAAATATAATTAATGATATATAATATTCTTTCAAATCTAAAAATATATTATGTAAAATTTTAATAATTAGTGTATAAACTATTGTATAAACGGGGTCTGGAAAAATCGCTCCCTGCATTTCGCCTTCAACAATTCGCCCCTGCACTTTTTGCCCCAGCACATTTCGCCCCCTGTAGATAATGAATAGGCTACAAAATTGACCGCCAGCACATTTTGCCCCCTGTAGATAATGAATAGGCTACAAAATTGCATAGTTAACTCTCGATATCTGGAATTTTTATTGATGTCTTTAAAACTGTTTAAAATGAATAAATAAGAGTGTGCGAGGCAAAAATAAATTATAATGTAGTTAAATGGTAAAAAGTTAAGAATTTAGAAGATCGGAAGAGCATTATAATATAGTTAAATGGTAAAAAATTAAGAATTTAGAATAATTTATCGCAAATTTTACGTTTTTTATGAAGTCTGGCACTCCACCAAAAGTATATTCAGTTAATAGTTCTTTGTTGTGTTCAATATTATGATTTTTGTAAAAATTAAACATTAATCTATGCCATATGTAATCGAATAAATGAAAAATATAATGAAAAATTATATAAGTTATTAATCATTTCTATTGCATTTCAAATTTCAAAATACTAATTTGACAAAAAAAAAATTACATATTAATGCTTATAAATAATTGAGAAGGGCTAAAAAAAATCAAAAATATTATTATAATAAATATATAGAATGATGATAGGTAATAAAAACTTTGATATCCTACTAAAAGAGTTATATAAAGTTAATTAAATTTGATTATTATTAAGCAGAATGAGTTAAGATTAAATTATTGAAAAAAAATCCTTTGTATACTTAAAATAATTAATTTAAGATGTGATGTACAGAACTGCTATCATTAATATAAATAGGAGAAAATAAACAGAGCACTATGTAGCAGAAATATGTTTATTTATATTTGATTCGATTTGTTTTTGACCATATTTTGTTTATTATCAGCGAAAATCATTAAGACAAACTTACATAGAACAATTGGAATAATTATTCCATTATTCTATGTAAGTTCATTTTAATGATTTTCGAAAATATGGTTGAAAATGTTTTGAATTGAATATAAATAAATGTATTTCTGCAATATAGTGCTGTGTTTATTTTCTGCTATAATTAATTTAACTTATTATAGTAATTTTGCAAATTCAAAGAAAATTTTATAAATCTTGAAAACATAAAATACTTCTAATCTAATAAACTACTCTCTAGTTATGATAGATTCAATTTTATTTTATGATTTTCACAAATATATAAAATCCCCAGACTTATAAGAGTTTATAATCTGTAATATTAACAAGAATGTATGTACAGCACAAAATTTAATCATTATCCCAATACTGGAAATACAGAATCTCAGTTAAATTCGTCAATTTGTTATTGTTTGTAAACTAAATATAGTCCTCCTCATTATATTTCATTTTGAATTATTTTTCTATTATATTTTTTATTTAAGAATTTTCAAATTTTTATTCTTTATTTTCTTATTGAATGTTTATTTTTTAATAATAAAGGATTTTAAATCTAAATATTTGAGTTTTATTTAGCTTTTCTTCATTTCCATAATAAATTTTGGTATTATTTAAATATGAAATACATCAGGAACAGAATTTCCATTTATAATATTACTTAAGAGAAATATAGATTTGACTTATGATAGTTGTGATCAATTTATAAACCATTGTGATGCAGTCTAAAAACAAGTTATTTCATAAGATGCTTAGGATGCCAATAAAAAATCAACAGAATTTAATTTTAGCAGAAAATATCCAAAAATTACATTTTTTATACTGAGAATTTTAGTGAATAGTTTAAAATATCATACAAAAAAAAAAATCACACAAAAGAAATGATGCTTAGAATATGATTTCTTATAAGAATTTGCAAAGTTCTTTTCTTAATCTCAGAAATAAAAACCAAATAATTAAAAATGATATACAGTCGATTCTCATTATTTCCAGATTCCATATTCATGTATTTGACTATTCACGAAAATTTATTTGTAACCACAAAATCGATTTTCATGGAGCTTTCATGATTATTCACGGACTCCTGCTGAGTAGGGAAAATGCTGTTACTAATGTAAACTCTCTCTCTAACCAAGGAAATTGTTTGTTACCAAATGTAGTCTTTGTATCATTTTGCCGAAAAAGTCTCATTACACACCTATCCTTGCTTACTCCACAGACTGCAGGTAGGCCAAAAGTCTGTTCATATCATCTGCAAGTCCCACAGAAGAATGTGACCCATATGCTTGATCACAGCTTCAAATTTAGGCACCAAATTTTCTATGCATTTGCTTCTTATGCCAAGATTTTAGAAGATCTGAGGCAAAAAGCAACGACAAGGCTAACACAGTTTTTCAACACAATTCAGAAAGACAATGTGTCAGCTGTCACATCAAACATTCTTCAACATCAAACTACTATCCATTAAAAATAAGATTTTATTTACTACATAGTGTTTTAAAAAATTAAATAAAGATTACTGTAATTATAATACCGTACATAATACTGTACACTGCATATACTGTTAATTATTTGCAAGTATTGTAATACACATTAAATAAGGTGTCTTTAAACAGAAAAAAACACACAAAACAAGGATGAAAATGTTGGGAAGAAAGGTTCGCAGGAACCTAACTATATATTTCCCATAGGCACAATGGTTCAGTATTGTGAAGAATTTACAGAATGTAACTATCGTGAATAACAAGAATTGATTGTATATAATTTATAGCTACAAAAATGCACTTTATTATAAATATATTAAAATTAAATCTATATTTAAAATTTTATGAATTAATATCTGTCAAGTTAAATGAATAAAGATATTAATATCTCTGCTAAATTTCTGAGAATATTTACTATATTTTTTAAATAATAGTTTCAAACAATTCACATTAAAAGTTATATATATTATGAACAAAGTGATTAATACAGGCATTATTTATAATGCCCAGCTATTATAAATAATGACAAACAAAATCGAGCATTGTAATAAATTTTATATTGTTTATCATAATTTATCACATTGATGGGTGAGTATGAATATTGCCATTATATGGTCGGGAAAGGGATGATGATGATATCTTTTCGTCAGTATTAAAAGTGGTAGGAGTTGGAAAGAAGAGAAGTGATCTCCTCTCCTTTATGATAAAATCATAAAAATCAACTTAATGTTGACAGAATTATAAAATTTTATTAATAATACATTTTGTTAACATTAATTAAAACAGTTAATAATACCTTTCAAAAATATTATAGTTTGTGAAATTTTCACAAATTATTTTGTTATAAGCTATATGCAAAGGAATTGCCAAAATAAACTTATTTTAATAATTATTATATAGTGTCAGTTTGTTTATTAATGATTTTTATGTAATTAAACGTACATAGATATAGTAAAGCATCAATTATCCGGAGTAATTGTTAACAGAGTGTCTGGATAATCAATGCTTTACTGTAATACGATTAAATTTTTTAAATTTATTGCAATGCCCAATTTTGTTTGTCATTATTCATAATAGCCAGGCATTATAAATAATGCCTGTATTAATCACTTTGTCCATAACATATATAATGCTGAAAACATTTTATAATTATAATAATAAAATATTAAAAATTTACCATCTTTGCCAGAATTGTTCATAAATATGATATTTCATTCATAAATATGATATTTTTTTATCTTATGGGAAAATACAAAAAATAAATCCATAACGAATTACAATAAACTGATTATAGAAATCTTATAAAAGGGCATCTCTACCCTTTTCCTTACTCTGAGACACATCCCATTCATATTAGTGGGTGGATAAGTTCTATACATGGACAATTCTATAATCTCTTGAATCAGTACTGTAAGACCAACATATGACATAACAGGCAATCCCCTTCTCTCTGGTGAATAAACCAAAATTTGCATGAATGCATTCCACTACTTAGCCCTGCAAAACTTCTAGCTTTGGCCACTTTTTCTTGGACAATTCTCGAATTGGCCACTGATTGTCTGCCACATTGCGAATTGGCCAGCCAAAGCCAAAAATAGTCATAAATTCTCATATATTTCAAGCTAGCTTTGGCCAAATCTAGAAGTGGCCAGCCACTTCATGAATTGGCTAGACATTGGATATTGACCGTAACATGTATATCAATCAAAATCTTAATTTCTGGAATGATTTTGATTGGGATAAATGATGTGATATCTTAATTGGATGATAAATAGACCATCTCAAACCCAACTTTCAATATTCCAAATCTGCAAAAGTTATTAAATAACTATAAATATACAGTCGGTGATCGGTTAATGAACATAATCCATTCAAAGAAAATGTTCATTATCTGAATAGTTCATTAACCGATCACCCACTGTATACCAATTAAGAGAATAAGTATTTATAAAAAAAAAACAATATTTTTGATTTCAGGAATGTTGGAAGCACTTCATTTCTTGTTCAAATTATCTCTGCAGTAGGAAAGGTTATATTGCAAGCAATCTTCAAATAATTTCATACAGCTAACCAAATATATTATCACCTCTGAACTTATGGAAGTTTTCTTTTATAGAAAATATCTTGATATATTTTTTAAATATGTCATTCTATAATGTATTTTTAATGAAAAAATAATTTTGTATTGTAAACTGAAAAATATTTTTGATTCAAAAATTTCATTTAACAGGAAAATAACTTTGCAGTTTTAACTAGCATTTAACTATTTCATAATTAGTCAAATTTGGAGAATCATCATTAATTTAATATAAATAAATTTAGTTATTTTCAGAGATAAAAAAATTTTTTGCTCTTTTCTTAATATTTTCAGAAGCTTGTTCCAAAAATGTAAATTAAATAATAATAATAATAATTGAATGAAATAAAAACAATGATGATAAAACTCCTAATACAATATATAATTTCAAATAAAATTAAAAAATAGGAAAATAACAATAAATTTTATAAATTTTCACATACACAAGTTTTAAATATTGGGGGTACCAGAAAGTGATGTCGTTCTTTTTATATTAATTTCAACGAATAAATCGTAAAACCAACCGATTTGACAATAAAATTTTGCATACTAGACGACAAAAGACTGTTGATAATGAGGATAATTACATTATTGTTTTATAAAACTTGTTAACATTTTATTCGTTTGATTTTGATGTAGGAAGGCGACATTACTTACCGGTACCCCTAATAGAATAATTAATAAAATATTAATTTCATTTCAATATAATTTATTAAAACACAATGATTTTCACATATTTCATGAACACCAGTTGTGATTTTTTTCTGAATGTTTTCTATGTTCTATGCTCTTGCAATTATAATAAATGTGACTGGGATTACAAAATAAAGTGTTTTGGGCCACATGGTGCCAACAAGTCACAAGTTTGAGACCACTATTTTATATAGTGTAAGAAAAACTATTGATTAGAAAACTTAAGGAACAAGTTATTTATAAAACAAAGTCAGAAGAATTTATTATTTATAATCATTTCCGAATCAACCAAACAAACTAGCCAAACTTTCCCTGGTGGACAAAGTTTAAATTACATTTTTACAATGATTATTTTTGAATCAAAGCTATGGTGCCACCATCTGTTGAGTTAATAATTAATATAATAAATTTAGAATTTAGAATTAAGGTGGCGCCATCTAGTGATTAATGATTACACTCTAATTTATAAATTTATTTTCCCTAAATAAAATTTTGCCACCACACTGGAATCAAACCAGGATCTTTAGAGTTAACGCCCCAATGCCTTAACCAGTTAGACCACGGTGACGTATGGCAGAATTCCATTTCGGGAAGCTTATCTGACTTGAGCCAAGTCTGTCTGCCCAGGTTTGCCAAGAGGGCCCGTGGCTACATAGATAGTCCGCCTGGGAGTGCTAGTTTCGGTTTAGTCCGGTAAGTTTCCATAGTGATCATTACTTAAGCTTCCCAAAATGGAATTCTGCCATACGTCATCGTGGTCTAACTGGTTAAGGCGTTGGGGCGTTAACTCTAAAGATCCTAGTTTGATTCCGGTGCGGTGGCAAAATTTTATTTCGAGAAAATAAATTTATAAATTATAGTGTAATCATTAATTACTAGATGGCGCCACTTTAGTGCTAAATTCTAAATTTAATTAATTAATTATTAACTCAACAGATGGTGGCACCATAGCTTTGATTCAAAAATAATTGTTGTAAAAATGTAATTTAAACTTTGTCCACCAGGGGAAGTTTGGCTACTTTGTTTGGTTGATTAGAAAATGGTTTATCCCATTCGTTTGTTGTTAATATATGATTATAATCATTTCATGAAAAATTATATAATGTATCTCAAAATATTTTATTTAAATAATGAGAAATGTGTTTTCAATTTATTTTATTGAGAATAATTTTCATACATATAACCATTTTCATTGAAAGTATTTATGCTAGTTGAAATGCTAGTATAAACAGGGCTGATATTCAAAATATTTAACTATCAGTACAGTAATATAGGCATACTGTTTCCTTAAAATTTATAAATATTGCAAAGTCACAATAATCAAAAATACCAATAACAACAATAATAATCTAAGCTAATGGTTTTAACAATTCTGCAAATCCAGAGTCTGGCCTGAGCTCAGGTCTTTTACTATTTCCTGCAATAAATATATCAAATAAAACCAATCTATTAATAACTAATCTCGACCCGACAAAAGCAAACAAGCGGAAACTTACGGCTTAAAGTATCAAACAAATGTTAGACTTAAATAGCAAAAGACAATGTTAGAAACTTATGCTAATAAATTAAATAAATTCTCAAAAACAAGTAAAGTTAAATAATAATAATAACAATAAACAAATTTATTTGACTCAAAACACTTACAAAAGTGTAACCAAGTTTTATTTAAGCAATAATAAAGCACAAAAATAAGTTATCAAGAAAACTTTCTTAATCAAAATTCAAATATTCAAAAACAATAATAATCAATATGACCTTAAATATTAATTCTAATACCTCCACACTCCAATACAAACATAAGCCATGGTTGAATTTTTACAAGAAAATTAGAAGTCATAAATCAGCTTTACTTCAATACAAAACACCTCAAACACTTTACTGTGTCAGTTGACGCATACGTTTTTATCCAATCGACTTTTATAGTCCCAAGCTTGTTTCATTCACATAAGTCGTGCAACAAGTTCAAATTTCTTAGTTTACAGAGCAATCAATTCATGATATCCTCTTTACAAATTAATTATGTACCAATAATACATCAATAAGAGATCATTCTTATATTCTCGCATCAGATCAGTGGTAAATTATTTAGAATAGATGACATCAAGAACCAAGAGAGTTTGTCGGGAGACGGATTTCCAATCTGTAACATGTAACTTCTAACTGATGAGATGGAGAAAGTGAAAATTTTGAGTCAACTCTTAAACTAAAATATAATACATTAAATAATAATGAAAATAATAAGAAATAATAAAGAGCATAATAAAATAATAATAGAATAGGTCAGAGGTAACTTCTTCACAATATTAGACTACTGCACAAAAATTAACTCAATCTAGTCAGTAGTCATGCTTACTATTTCACAAAAGAATTAATATGTTGATGCCAGAGGAGCAGAAATCTGCTCCTGTTTTCGTTACACTTAACGTCGGGGAAGCAGTTTTCTGACCAGTAATCTGATACTTGATTTGTTTTCTTTGACCTGTGATCTCTCTCCCGGAGTAAATTTATAGCTGTTGAAAGTTTTACTGCAGTCTACTAACGCCATCTGTTAATATTTCGTGAAATTTTTCTTTCCGTTTTCGTTTTTTTTTTTTATTATTATTATCTGCGAATTTCGGGAGAGTTAAATTTGGAAAATTAATGCGTCTTTTATGTAATCGCGGCTAAAATTCGCTGGTTATGTATAATTTTTTTTATGAATTTGGATTTATCTTCATTATTTTATGATGATTCTTTAATTTTTTTCTGTTTTTATATTTTGAATATAATTTTTGGATGTTCACGTTCTTAACATTAAAAATATTTATTTTTAAATATTTATTTCTTATTCTTTGTAATTTGATCGGATTTTATTATTCCGTAATGATTTTTTCCGTTTTTTATGCACGAAAGAAGAAATTTGTTTTTTTTTTGCAAAGCTTGAAGGAGGACGTTCCGAGTTTGAAGAAGCAAAAATCGTCACAAAATCGTGTTGTTTTAATGCAATTATTTGATAATCATGACTAAAATTCGTACTTTCCATGAGTATATTCCTATATTCCCAAATTATCGCTATTGTCCCTTGTCATGTATATACATCACGTGTAAAAAACTGCCGATCAATACCGTATATATATATATATGTCATGGAACTTTTTATAAATTATTTTAATTTGAAATAAAATGAATTTTATAAAAATCGTCATTTCTAAATTCTAAATAATACTGTATATATTTTCCCATGAATATTACCCGCTTTCCATTTTTACAACTGTGATAATTGCTTTCTCCCTTTATGACACTTCCAAATCCCCTTCCTGAGTTCAATTCTAACTTTTGAGGTAGGGCCTAATTGCTTTTTCTGTGAAATTCCTTTCCCACGCTCTTTCCCAGATGTGTTAACTTTCTCTCCCTGTCCAAACAGTTAATATCAAATTGGACTATCCCGGAAGTGGTCATGGTGTCTTCCTAATTTTATTTGTTCCTGTCTTTGGTAGCTCACTTGTTTCTGATATTCGAAAGCATACAGTTGTTAATTTATTCGGTTAGGAGAAAAAGAAGTCTTAAATATAAGCGATGGCAGAAGATATCGATATGTATATTTCGGAAGAAAGTGATGATTATACTGATCTAGATGAACCTAGTTCCAGAGGACTAAAATTTAAAAGAAGATTATTCTACGATTTTGAATTACCAGAAGAATTAAATAAAGAATTACTAGAAGATAATCCGGAAACGGAAAAAGATTATGAAGAAGAAGAAAGCGACGAAGAATTAAGCTATGAAGAGGAAAACGATGAAAAAGAAAGCGATGAAGAAAGCTACGAAGAAGAAAGCGATGAAGACGACAATTCCGAATGGAAGAATAAGAATTTTAAATCAAAAATTGTCGAATTTACCGGAAATCCGGGATTAAAAGTAAGTGCCCCTTCTAATAATAAATTTGAGTGGTTCGAATTATTCCTAACGCCAGAATTAGTAGAACATCTTGTAATAGAAACTAACCGGTATGCCGAACAATTTTTTCTGGCAGAAACAGTTTCGTTTTCCGAAGGATCAAAGACAGAAGGGCCGTTCTCTACTCGGCGGAGAAAAGAATGGATACCAGTAACAAAAAATGAAATGTATCGTTTTTTAGGTTTGCACTTACTTACAGGAATAAACAGAAGGCCCGATATTAGACTGTATTGGAGTAAAGATAATCTTTTGAAGTGTGACGAATTTAGAAAAGTAATGCAACGGGATCGTTTTTTAACAATACTAAAGTTTCTGCATTTTTGTAACAATGATAATATTCCAAAGAATAATAAGGATAGACTTGTAAAAATCAGAGAAGTAGTAGAATATTTTATTAATAGATTTAAATCAGTATATATTCCTAATAGACGTATAGCAATTGATGAAGCTATGCTAAAATGGAAGGGAAGATTAAAATTCAAAGTGTACATGCCTAACAAACCTGATAAATACGGCATTAAATCGTATGTTTTGGCCGAGTCGTTATCAGGCTATGTTTGGAACTTTGATATATATTGTTGCGTGAAAAAATCTATTCAAGAAATTGTTTTAAATCTATTAGACGATTTAATAAATAAAGGATATTTCTTATATATGGACAATTTTTACAACAGTGTTAATCTATCAGAATTACTACTCTCAAAAAATACTTATGTATGCGGAACATTAAGAAAAAATAGAGGTGAACCAGAAGAAATAAAAAAAGTTGCATCCCGTTTAAAATCCGGAGAAATATTTTATATGAGACGGGGTCAAATATATATTCAATTATGGTGTGACAAGAGGGTTGTCACAACAATATCAACTATGCATGCTCCAAAATTTAAAGAAGTTAAAACAAGAGGTCACCCAGAAGGTATTATGAAGCCAGTAACAGTCATAGATTATAACAAATATATGAAAGCAGTAGATAAATGCGATCAGATGATAAAATATTATCCATGTTTTCGGAAAACAACAAAATGGCCAAAAAAATTATTTTTCTATCTTCTGAGCATTTCTTGTTCAAACGCATTGATTTTGTATAACAGACAATTTCCAGATCATAAATCATCTTTATTAGATTTTATGCTTGATATAATTAGACAGATGTTGATGAAAAGAGACGATATTTGTGCTCCATCCACATCATCTTTTCTTTCCAGTTCCGATCCTGTTCATCGTCTATCGGGAAGGATTTCGGATCATTCTTTAATTTCAAATACCCCTGGAAAGAAAGGGCATTCGAAAATGCGGAGATGTAAAGTCTGTTCAAGTAAAAATATAATAAAACGATCATCAGTTAGATGTAAGCAGTGTAAGGTTGTTTTATGCAAAACTCCTTGCTTTGAAATATATCATACCAAGAAAAATTACTAAATCATTGTATTTTATATATTATTTATGATTATTTATTCATTTTATTTTTTCATTATTATTATTATTTGTTCAAAAAACTCATTTTATTTCAATATCATTATTATTTGTTCAAAAAACGCATTATTATTATTTGTATTTTTTCATTTCATTATTATTATTATTTATTCATTTTATTCATTATTATTATTTTATTTGAAATTAAATTATTTGATTGAAACTGTTTCTGTTTTGTTTGGAATTTTTATACTCGTTATATAAACAACACGGGAAGGTTCCAGGAAGAACTGCACGTGTGCCCTTCACCCTTCACCCTCATTTAGGTGAAGGTCAGCATTTGCTGTGCTAAGATAAGAGAAATGATGATTAGAACTAAAAAAATTATAAATACGGAAATATTTTCTATTATTTACACAACTTAAGACAATAAGAGTAAATAATAATTATTATAAAATAAACATCTATAATATTTCTTTTGAAATCAAAGCAGTTAAAAAAATCAATTTTAGCTATGATACTATTAAAATAATTACAAAATATGTTTTATATTAAACCTAAATTTATTAACTTAAAAATACAGACAAAACAAATACTTTTTTATTTTAAGAGTATTGTATGAAGATTAATTTTCTTTTTGCATTGGAACACAAGTAAAAGTATTTCTTTGAATTAAATGTAAATATACTTGATTTTTTTTCAGTGAGCGTACTAGATCAAATAAAGTTTAACCTCACTGCAAAAAAGTGCTAGTCTTATTTATTTTTCGAAAATGCTATTATTATTATATTTTAACTATTTTTTGAAAAATCAATGACTTAGAATGAAGTAGCATAGCATGTGTCTCTAATAATTTTGGCAACAGTCGATCTTTCTATCTGAAATGAAAAACTCAAACTACGGAAAGTCTCACCCGTTGCTAAAAATCTTAAAGTCAAAGCAAGCCGATCTTTTGCTGGAATTGATTTCCTATAATTGGAATCTTGCCTCGCAATATCCGATTGTATAACAGAAAGAATTTTTTCAAAACATTCCGGAGTCATTCCCAAGTAATCAAAATAAAATTCATAATCATTAAGCCTTAATTCGTTTAATAAACTCAACCACACCATGTTCATGTCGTTTTTTAAATATCTTGCAAACCCAAAATTGCCTCCTCTTCTTTTTAAATTGCATATGCATAACATACAATGTTAAAAATTGAGCTGATTTTAACCATATTAACAATCCAACAGCAGGAAAGTTATCCATCTTAATGAAAACCACTTCCAATCACATTTGCCAGATGAGAGAAATTATATTATATTCATAAAATAATAAAATGTAATGGAAATATAATATAAATAATGATTTTTGTTTTAAAATGAAAACATTTGATGTTTAAAAAATATTTGAAATTGTTTTTAGAATATATTTATAAATTATCAGTTTGCTAAATATAAGACACAAGGTGTTGCTTTTTGTTTCTTAACTGTATTTGTGTATGTCATCTGCTATATTTTGCAGAAAATAGAGCCAAAGCAGAATGAAACTTTTATGCATTCTGCTATTCTGAACAGAAAAGTCTCGGTGTGTTCTAGGCTTAAGCCACTATCTATTTTCACATAACAGTTTTTAATTACAGTCACACCTAACAACTTCTAAAATGAATTCTATATTGAATAATCACTATTTTCTAAATGTGAATTATCCTTTTCTCTAGTGCAATAATATTGAACTATATGTTTTTATTTTCACATAACAGTTTTTAATTACAGTCACACCGAACAACTTCTAAAATGAATTCTATATTGAATAATTACTATTTTCTAAATGTGAATTATCCTTTTCTCTAGTGCAATAATATTGAACTATATGTTATGTCTTTCTGATAGCTTTAACTATCAGATGTTAGACAAATAACTATCTATTTTTCAAAAACTTTCAATTACCAACAGAAAAAAAATTAAAAAATCATGAACGATATATTTCCATAAAATAATCATTAGAACATGTAAAAAATAAATGCTGGCAGGACAAGACATATTTGGTTTATCATTTTTCTATCTTAAATTAAAAATAATATTTCAAACTTGTCCTTTCCAATAGTGCTAAAAATCTTCAATAAAATGTAGAATATTCTATTTTGTATTGAAGATCAAATTAGAATGCTCTACCACCAAAGTATCATTTACTAACTTTAATAATTTTATCATCAAAATCAGAAACATTAGAAAATATGTCTTGCCATAAAGGAAGTGCTGAAGATACTACATAAAAAATTTATCATTATATGCTTTTTCATGTATTTTGTTTTTTTCTGACCTATGTTAATTCTATGGAAAACTTCAGTCCAGTGCCACTTAACTAATTTTTGTTTAATACATAAATTTTCCAATCCCTATTAGTATATTAAAGGCATATTTCATTATTGTGGTAATTACATTCCAGACCATTGATGTAAAGCAAATAAGTCTTTTTTCATTTGCTAATGCATATAAAAGCCTAAAATATTTGCACTATTATTCATTAAGTGCACAGTAACACTAGCCTTAAAAAGCTCAGCCAGATGGTTGCATTGGCAAAACATTTGCTTTTTAGAGGATTCATTTCTGGGTTTCACGCTTCCAGTTTTTCAGGAAATCTCTGGGTTCAGCCTCTCTGTATATTAATTTGTTTTATATACCTATTCTAAGTATTATTTTTTTGGATAATTTTATTTTGAGATGTAAAATAAAAATATGGAATATAATTGAGAAATGCTATATTAGTAAGGCACAGTAAAACCAAGGCATGGCTGTACACAAAGCATATCTGTTTTTGATTCAACATGAAAGTTGTTTTTAAAACAATACTGTTAATTCATTATATAATTTTGGTACCATATCTTGATGATGATAAATGACAAGTATGAAAACTATATGAATAAATATAGTAACAAAAAAATACTTTCATGATTTAAAAATAATTCATATCGGAATATGATGAAAAATATTTCTAAGCAATATTCATTTGTAATATTGTTAAAATAAATACAAATAGTCCTTGATTTGAAATGGAGTTTGATTTTGAACCTCACCATTGTAAGTCAGAATAGTCATACATTGTAAATGCTCAAAATTTATGGCTTTCTCATTACTAACATTTATTATGACAGTATACATTTTTTTTTTTTTTTCTACATTTTGCTTTTAATGTTGCCCAGAATGGCTCCCTTAGTACTCTATTTGAGTGGAAAGGGGCAAATCAAAATTAGCCACCAAGCTTATCCATACAAATAGAAATAAGAAAGAAAGACATAGAAGAAACTCACTCACTCCCAGTTTATAACTCAAAACACAGTATACATTATCTTAATAAATATAAACAATACAAAACTATAAGAATTGGATATAAAAAGAATGCTCTCCATATTTCAGATCGGGAACTCAAACCCAAAGAATTGCAGTGACCAATCACAAAATTTACTTATTACATCACCATTGTAAATAAAAGTAATTATGTAAGCCAAGGACTACATGTACTTGCAATATTTAAAATATTTTTTTCAAAAAAATACCTGGTGTTCCTTCCAAAGCAGCTTTTGCTCCTGTTAAAGATAATATTCCCCCTTTCTTCAAATATTTTGCAGCTAATCCAGCTGAAATTACAGATGTCCAAACACTTTGTTTCCACATCAGATCAGAAGCATCAATAAGATCTAATAAAAAAATATTAATATGTATTATTTTTTACATTTATATAATTTATCATATTAAATTACTAATTTCAGACCAGGAACTAAGTAGCAGTAAACTCAACAGTTTTATTTAGCAAAGTACTTTCAGTTATTTGCCATCTTCAGCACTTTACAAAAACTTATAGAATAGAATGTAATGTTTTAGCTCCTTTATTGCTTTTATAAGTGGCAGAATGTCTACAACCTTAATAATTACAGAACAATTTGAAATCTGAATTGAACACTGTTTCTAGTTTTTAAAAAATACTTACATATAGCATGTGTTTAAAACATACATGCTATATGTATATGTAAGGTTACAAAGATGTATAATTGTCTTACAATTATAAAAGAAGAACAGACAGAGCACACAACACCAGAGTCAGCTAGGACGCCACACCAACTTAGTTTATTTTCTTTTCTCAGTAACCCTGTGCTTGTGTTTGTTCTTTTCTCAGTAACACCTCTGTGTTGGAAGAGGTCGGTTTTTATGTAAACAAAACAACTGTTGTAACGATGGAGAAACATCGTTACGACAGTTGTTTTGTTTACATAAAAACCGACCTCTTCCAACAAGAATTTTACAATTTAACACTTTAATACTATAAAATATTTATTTTTTCCTATATATATATCTAATAAACCTTCTTTCAATTTCATCAACAACTATTAATAAAACACTATTTTACATTTAAGTTATCAATTCTACAATTTTCATTTTTATGTTATTTTAGCATAAATTTTACATTAAATTATCACCAATATTGCTAAAGTATGACATTTTAGGTTTGTATTATTAATTATATAATTGTCCCTTTTTAATTTATAACAGAATGGTTTAATTATAAACTTAAATTATAATTTGTTTATAGCAATAATTTCATGCATTAGACAAATTCTCAGATTGCTTGTCATAAAAAAATATTCATATATTTAACTCCTTTTAGTATTTCCGTTGTCTCAGCTATATATCTATTTTCATCTTTTTCAATACTTCTTACTATTTTTGATTTTTTCCATTGATATTTATATCCATTCATAAAACTTTTTGTTAGTGCAGTTCTTATATTTCCTGTCATAATATCATAGAGATATTTTTTTAATTCTGTCTTCTAAATATCTCATAGTAACTTTGATGTAAAACTTTTTCTCTGATTTCATTAAAGTCTATCACTATTCGGTATATTACTCTCGATTTAGATTTCTTATATTTTAGTAATTTAATAAATATAAGCAGTTTATTATATTAAATATAAAATTCTCATCCATCCATATTTTACACAAAAATAAGAAAAAAATTATAGCTAAATTATATTAAATGTTTTGAATTAATTATTATAGAAGAATATATTTATATTAAAAAAATTAAGAAAATGCAAAATTTATGAAATTTCATTTTGCGAAATAAACTGAAATATAAAATTATGTAAACTGATTCTAACATAGTATATCTGATTTTTCATTCCAATTATATTTTCTAGATTTACATTAGATATTACTTGAATTCTCATTTTCAATTTAATCATTGTTCCTAAATATAAACCACAACTTCAAACTAATGTCTAACCAAATGCTGCAATATATTTTTGCTATATTTTTCTTTAATAATAATTTTAATTTATTAAAATTCTATCAATTTGCCTATCTGTTATAAAATAATTGTGATAAAATTTTAACCCTTTGAATGTCAGATATTTCAATTTCCATCTGTATTTGTATGCCAGTGATTAAATAAATAGCTTAATTAATATGCAAAAAAATTATCATATCTTGCTAATTTTCAGCAAAATCTTTTAAAATTTTCCAAATTTATAGCATATTTCTCCCTCTTTCTAACAGTTTACATATTTGTTTTGAATCTTATTTTTTTCCCCACCTTTTCATTTTGAATATGAGATCACAGAAAACTTGTTTTTTTTTTTAAATGAAATCTTAGCCATCCAATGAAATGGTTAATATTTTATAATAATTATATCTCCTCTGAACAAAACAAGCCTTGAATGAAAAAAAAAATCAGCAAAATTTTCAGAAATTATTTATAAAACAAAGTTATGAACTTTTGTTGAATGACATTACATCATATAATTATTAAAAAATTTCATAAATTTAATGAAATATTCCCATTTTTATTAATACTACATATTTACTAACTTGTTCTTACATCATTTGTATAATTTTTAGCAATACTTTATATAAATTTGTAATTTATATCAAAAATTCCTAACATATATGAAAATGGTCTCCTAACAATTATATAAGGAACTAATATTGTGTATATTGCTCTAATTGGACCACAGATAATTTATTGTAGCAACCTCCTAATACCATACACCATGGGATAAAGTAGAGTTGGCTACAATTTCCAAGGAAGCAAGTGACTGCTATAAAGTAATAAGTATACGATGCCCATTTAAATGATCAAAAGGTTATTTACATTTTGTTTTTAGTGATTTTATCATAAATTTTGGTGAAAATGAAACAAAAAATAAACAATTAAGATATATTTTTGTTATTTTAGCAGAATTAAGCAATAATGATGCATTATCTATAATATTTTTCAGTATCAAGCATTTTATAGATCAGAGGTGATCAAACTGCAGCTCTTGAGCCACATGTGGTTCTTTGGTACCTTCAATGTGTTTCCATACCATGAAAACTAATAGTAAATATGAAGTAAATACTTATTTAAGTTAAACAAATTACAGATATATTATTATTTTTATCTATTGTAAAAAATAGTATGCATCTATATGAAATAAATGCACATCTGAAATAAACAATTTTTGAAATCATCTTATTAAGACTACCTGAAAAACTGATGCTGTTCTCATTGATCCAGAAAGAAAATGCAGTTGGTATTTGAGATGATTCTCCTATGTGGCTCGTAATGACATGAAGTTTGGCCATTCCTGTTATAGATCATCATGTGAAAAATCAATTTTTACTTGAAATTTCCAAAATATCATCTATTTCATCCCAAAACTGGAAAGCTTTGATATATTAAATCAGGGATGGGCAACCTGTGGCCCCTGGCCACATAGGTATTTTATGTGGCCCAAGTCACACAAAATATTATAAATAAATAAATAAATGAAATAAAAAATTCCTTAACCAAGAAAATGAAATACAGATATAGCACCTTTTTCAGTAAATATAATAAATATCAAATGAACTTCAATTGGAGATAATAAACTTGTAAAGTAATTTAGATTTGAACGATACTTTCAAAGAAAAAAATGTGGAAAAATTTTATAAAACTTTTATCAAAGAAAATCAATTTTTCAACTTAAGAAAGTATGCAGCAAAAATTCTATTGTTATTTTTTACAACTTATGTAGCCCTATATGTGAACAGTTTTTCTCCGCCATGAGTTTAGTAAAAAAATAAAAAAAAAAATTGGTTAACAGACTCAAATCTCAAAAATAATTTAAAATTCAACTAAATATTTTGGATATATTATAGCTTTAGAAATCACATTAAATATAATTACTTACGAATAAATAACTGTGATTTACCCACATTTGGTTTTTTTCTTGTGTACAGCCTATATCAATTTGAAAGTTTTAAATATGGCCCTTACATAAAAAAAAGTTGCCCATCTCTGTATTAGACTACAAAATTGACAAAATGGGATAAAAAATCCAAATTCTATTGAGCAATTCATCCAAAATGTTTGCAAAACAAATTTTTTTTAATTTATTCAGTTGCAAAAATATCTTTTAAATTCTTTTTTATAAACCTTTACAAAATACATTTACAACATTTACATTTCTTTTTTTACAAAGTGATACACTTTTGATGGTGGTTCCTAAGTGAAGTGAATGGGACAATATCATTTAATCAACATGAAAAAACAATTTATTAATCCAACTCATAGTTGAATTAATAAAATCAGGATTCAATTTTTTAATATTTTATTACTTTGTTTTGATATCTATATAACATCAACAGCTCATAGGCGTAATTAGATCGTGATTTAGATCAGTGGTTCTCAAACTTTTTATTTCCCGGGCCGCATATATTTGTTTGCTATATTAACCGGGCCACAACATACTACATTAGCAGTCAGCAACCAATTGGTGTCATATGAAAAAAGTCTGACTTCTAAAAAATTGCCTACAAAAAACTCTTGACTACTCAATTCGTGAATACATAGGTCAATGGTTTCCAAACCTATAATCTGTAAAATTTCATAAGTGCATCAGGGAGGACGTAGCAAATCAGGAAAATTCTAATTTTTCCAGATTTAAAAAAAAAATTATATCAGAATTTTTATTTTTTTTCATGTGGGAAAAGAATTCCGCGCTTTCATTAAATTCATGACTGTGCATTCCGGGCCGCACGTAAAAGCTTGGAGCAGCGTTGCGGAGTCGG
>AYEL01077078.1:0-15602 GCA_000484575.1 Olivierus martensii
TTTTTAAGCTAATTTTTTCTAAATTTCCTTTTGACAGGATAAATAAATTATTAATAATAAAATAAACACGATGAATTACTTTTATATATTTTTAATTACGGATAAATAAAGATTTCACTATTCGTACGAATAACCATGAGAGTCACTGTATGTTGCATGAAAGACGTTTCGCAATTAACTATTCAGAAAAGTGTTTGAAAAGCTGGGTTCCTTATAGATTTCACTGAGAAAGGAATGCAAGAGGTTCAATAACTTTCTGAGTACCCTTCCTGAGACTATCATCATAAAATTTTAACTGAACTTAAATTTTATAAATTCCAACAACAGTCCATCGTGAATTTGAAAATTGTATAGCCAGTGATTTAATTGAAAAAATTATATCCAGCTCAATTCATATAGAGACTTTGTTGGAAGAGGAATCGAATGATCATCAAAGTTTTGGTAGAGGAATTTGAACGATAAGCATTTTCTAATAATGAACCAGAGATTGTTGAAATACTATTTTGATATAAGAAAAAATAAAGTTGAAAATGTGTCGATGAAGTTTAAATTAAAAATAAAAAAAAGCAAACTCTACTTACAGACTTCTTTTCAAATAAATTGTTCTTATGATGAAAGCAATAACAGACTACAGTGTATATTTGACATTTTTGAATTTCATTTAAAATAATAAATGTTTCCAATGAAAGCAATAACAGACTACAGTGTATATCTGACATTTTTGAATTTCATTTAAAATAATAAACGTTTCCAATTTAATTTGAATAAAGGTTTGCATTGACATGGAAATTTAGTGTTTAATATGTTAAGAAAAAATTTTGATTTTATAACCTATCTATGTTGGACACCTATCTAAGTTGAACACATTTTGAAGGAACCAAATGTGTCCAACATAGAGATGTTTCACTGTATAATATAGTATGTAATGTATGGAATTTCGAATTTATTGTTTGCCTTTTTTAAATAAATGCTTATTGTTTTGGTCGTGGTCGTGATGAACTTTTGAACGTTTGGTCGTGATGAACTTTTTTAAGTGGGGCCCGAACATTTCTCTCCACAGACTTGTCACGGGCCCGAAAATTTCTCTCTGGCGGCCCTGAGTAGAGGTGTCTGCATAGGAGGAGGAGGAGAAGAAGAAAAATGACGCTTTTTTGTCGATTTTTGCAATTTTTAAACCGCTCTAATTCTATTATTAATTGAATATGAAACTTCAAATTTAGCAGTCTATGTCCTATTGAATACTTTTCTCAAATGTAATTGTCAGATTTATAATATTTATCTTATGACCAAAGTTACAGTGAGTTGAATTTTGGCTGTAATGATTCCGGTAATAATAGTCAGTCAGGAACTACTGTACTTGGCTTAGAGTCATTGCCGTGCCTCTTGATGGATATTAATACGTTATACTATTATATTATATCTCCAAAATAAATCTTATAAAAATTTCATTGTTTCACGACAAAATGAAAATATTCTCTCATTAGTTATTGAATGAATGATGTGATATTTCAGTGTTTATTTTCAATGATATTTAATTTATACTAATTAATTTTAATATTAGAACTTCCGGAAATTAAGCGAAACTACTCCAATGAGTTATCACATCCAGCAAACAGAAATTAAAGACACTATCAGAAGAGCTCCAATTATGGCAGAATTTAATAGTCCTGGTCCAGGAATTTATATGCTACCACCTACAATAGGTGAGTTTTATCATTAAAATAAATTCACGTTTGAAAGATTGTTTTTCACATCACAGATTATATAATTGAATAGAAGAATAAATAAAAGAGATAAATTTACTGCTGTAATTACAGATACAGCATAGGTTTAACATATAACATTATTATTTATATTATGAAAATTCTTAAAAATTTAGTATCTTAAAATTATATTTTTCCAAAAGCTTTCATTTCACAATATTTAAATATAAAAATTTTATTATTAATATTAATTCATTCATTGTTATGATTAACAAAATAATCTACAAGAAATTCATAAAGAGTAGGTTAAGAATTTTCATATTTATAACATCATCGATATTAGGTTTATTAAATAATTATTAAATAATTTAATTTTACTGAACAGTATTTGTACAGTAACAGTTGTTAATTTACGCAATGTAACTGTTCTATGATCAATTATATTGCTTAAAACTTTATAATACTGTATAAAATAATAAATGGAAAAATATGTGATACTGTATTTATGCAGTGTTTGATTACTGAAGGGAATTTTTAATAATTCTTAATGAGAAATAGATTTCCATATAAACGAGATCATATACAATAATTTAAAAAAATCAATTTATTTTAAAATATAATTAAGAATATTTTATTAATACAGTATTCAAATGCGTCTTTATAGTAATTTATAATAAATACAGTATTTTTGGTACATTTTACTGTGAATATGTTTTGTCCATCTTATTCAAATTTTATTATTCAAAAATATCAACAGTAAAAATTTTATACAGCGGACAGTCTAAAAAAAACAATTCTTAAAATATTGTAATCTATGTTTTTTATTCATTGGAAATTTCGATTTTCATGTCATTTTAATAAGTTTTTATTTTTTACACTATTTTTATTAACAGTAAATAGTATAAGTAAACAAAAAATCATCTGTTTAATAAAATTATTAGCCTATTATTTTTAATTTTTATTTTTAGAAACATTGAAAAATAAGCCTATTGTAAACAATGTACGCTTCTTCAGTATTGAACTTTTTATTTTTCACATATATAATTTTAAAACAATTTTATATTAAATTATGAATATATATATTCATAATAATACAGTTACGATTTAATTTTTCATTTTTCATGTTATACATAAAAAATTAAACTGTTGTATTTTTTGCTAGCACATTTTTCACAACATTAAACAAATATGAAAATTCTATTTTATTTATCGAAAATAATAAAACGATTAAAAAGATTGAATATATTCCTTGCAAACTTTTTCAAACTTTTATAATAAGATGTATATAATACTCAAATAAGAATAAAATAAATTGTTTTGTAGGCATCATCGATCATGATTTTACAAGAAGAAGAAATCCAGCTTACAGTATGGCATTCAGGTAAGTAATCATTCATGCATATTGATAATTTATTATTATTTTTTAAACATGGATTTTCTATTTAATTTTAAATAAATTGAAAAAGCGTATGTAGTATTTATTACTTAAATCTTATATGATTCAATAACAAAACATTAAAAAGTTGTATGCGTATTATTGTTTGATAGAAATAAAAATACTTGATACTTGAAATAATAAATCAAAATAGTTTTAAATAATATGATATTTTGATTCTTGTCCAATTTTCTACTTTATGTTTTTTTAGAAAGAAAAATAAAGCAAAAAATTGGATATAAATTCAAAAATCGCTATATATGTATATGTATAGAATATTATAAAATTCTTAGAAAGAATAAAATCTTACGAACTTTTTCTCAAATTTCTCTTAATTCTTAAACTTTATTTCTGAAGTTTATGCTCATGGTGATATTTAACTGAAAGGATTTCTTACTTGTTAGTAATATCGAATATATATTGACGTATTAAATATAAAATATATTCTTTTACAATATCATATACAGTGGTACCTTGGTTAACGACGGCCTCGGATAACGACAAGTGGTTGTAAGAAAAAAATGTCTTGGTTAATGACGCAGGCTTTATTTAAGGACGATTATTATTTTAAATTCTGCCAACAAAGTCTGATTCTATAGCTTGTGTTATATATTACTTGACACCTGCAAGGGGTGTGACGTCGCAGTTTCGGATTCCATTAGAAGAAAAAATACGTCTGTCCGAGATCCTACAGTTCATATAGACAATAAATCGGCGAATGCGTGTCACTGATTCGCCATTAAAAGGCAAAATCAAATCTTATCTATATAGAGTTGAATCTATAAACTGCTTATCAGTAGTTATGGGTTTGTTTGTTAAAAAACTCCGAAGTGAGTCCAATTATCCTTGTCACTGTTTGTTTGCCATCAAAAGGCAAAATCAAATCTCATCTGTATAATAATCGTTGCCCATTAAAAGGCAAAATCAAATCTTATCTATATAATAATCGTTGAATCCTATGCTGCTAATCAGTATTTACGGGTTCGTTTAGATCGGAAGAGCGGTTCAGCAGGAATGCCGAGGTGTTTATGGGTTCGTTTGTCAAAAAACTCCAAAGTGAACCCAATTATCCTTCTGGGGGCTTGTTTGTCAAAAAACTTCGAAGTGAGCCAAATTATCCTTCTGGTATTCATTTGTCAAAAACTCCGAAGTGAGCCCAATTGTCTTTTTGGTGAAGATTGATAATTTCCAAAGTGAGCCCAATTGTCCTTCTGGTGACCCATTAAAAGGCAAAATCAAATCTTATCTATATAATAATCGTTGAATCCTATGCTGCTAATCAGTATTTACGGGTTCGTTTAGATCGGAAGAGCGGTTCAGCAGGAATGCCGAGGTGTTTATGGGTTCGTTTGTCAAAAAACTCCAAAGTGAACCCAATTATCCTTCTGGGGGTTTCGTTTGTCAAAAAACTCCAAAGTGAGCCCAATTGTCCCTCTGGTAAAACTGATAATTAAAAACTGTTTTCGTGAACAATTCATTTCATTAATGTTAATTTTTTTGTAGCAAATATGGAAAAATATTTATTTTTGCATATTTTTAGGACATTTTAAATGTGTTTTATCTGCATTTTTAATATTTACTATGGTTGTGGGAAGGAGCCGGAACGAATTAATCAATTTTCAATTAAATCCTATGGGGAATCGCACCTTGGATAACGACGGTAATCCTGGAACGGATTACAGTCGTTAACCAAGGTACCACTGTATTGTAATTATAATTTAATGAAATTCTTTAGATTTTTTAACTAATTTTCATTCCAGTATATGTTATCGTATGTTCGAAATCATTTCTGGATTTAATACATATCGATTTAAAAAATCTTATAATAAAGATTAAATATTCAACACTTTATGTATTGTTTTAGAAATCATATGAAGTCAATATTTTAAAATGTTGTAATACTATATAAACTTTAAAATTTTCTTTTTACCTAACATAAAAATATTAAATAATTGCTGTATAAAATTTTCACATAAAAGATATTTTTAAAATAATTTCGAATAAATAATTATTACTAATAACTGTTTATTTTTTTATTAATTTAGACACAAATACAAGGCAGATTTTGTTTCTCCCGGACCAGCAGATTATGATACAAGAAATATGACTAGATGGGGTCGTGCTCCAAAATATGAATATACGATCTCTGGTTGGCCAGCTCCTTTTACAAAATTGATTACTCCTGGACCATCAGACTACAGACCAGAAGACTGTACAGAATTTGTATGGAAAAGGGCACCTAAATATACAATGGGTTTAAAAACGAAAGCGTTCAGTCGAGATGTTACACCAGGTACAAATTATATATTGAAAAATTTTCACGTATATATTGTATATCACGTATATTACTGTATATACGAGAGGTGGCCAGAAAGTTCTTACCCTCATCATGACACGAATATGTTAAAGATTTGAAATTTAGGTCTCCATCTCCTCCTTTTCTACATATTCACCTCGCTGTGGAACAATTGTTTAATGCAATCTTTGCGTAAGTCGGCAGATTGGAGACAAACCAGCTCTCCACAGCATCGATGACCTCTCATCATCGAAGGAATTCCTTTCCAGTAAATGTTTTTTAATATTTAGAAACAGGAAATGTGAAGTTGCGAAGTCGGAAAAATACCGGAATAGGGCAAAGTTTCATAGTCATATTTGCACTGAAAGTGACTGTTTTTCTTCTTTCCAGTAAATGTTTTTTAATATTTAGAAACAGGAAATCTGAAGTTGCGAAGTCGGGAAAATACCGGAATAGGGCAAAGTTTCATAGTCATATTTGCACTGAAAGTGACTGTTTTTGCAGCTCAGTATGCAAGTGCATTGTCAGCTATTAGCGATGCTTTTTGACAGCAAACCACGTCTTTTTTCCTTGATACTGTCCCATAATTTTTGTAGCAAGTTCCTGTAGTATATGCCTATTATTATCGACCCTTTTTGTATGTAATCTATCAATATGACATCTTTACTGTCCAAAAACACAGACAACATACCTTTTCTGGACATTTTCTGGACTGTAGGCTGATGCGATCACTTCTAAATTCTTGTTTCTATCGTTTCACAGTCTCATATGATGGACATTCCTCGTCATACACAGCTGACATCTCATCATGGATTGTTTTTGCAGTTTCCGTTGAAGATGAAGGAATCGTATATCATGGCTCGATACGCAATTTTGTCTAGAATGGATATTTCCTTCTATTATCACGCTTCTAACTTCGATTAAATAGGACCTATCAAAACAAAAAAGGCATACGTATTAATAAGACAGTAACCTATCATTGTTTACAATTACAGATCTATGGTACACATACAACATGGTGAGGATAAGAACTTTTTGATCTCCCCTATTATTTAGATTTAAGAAAACTTTCAAGACAGCTTTTTTAAATTTAAAATAATCTTAATAACTTTATTCTTCAAAATGAATAAAGACATAAAATTTTCATATTTATCTCATATACTAAAAGATCCATTGGATCAAGTTTACTTTAATTTTATTATTTCATTCTATATTGTAAAATAAAACAAAAAGCATTGCTATCCTACAAATTATAAATTATAGCTAGTTTGATTATTAGAAAATTATTGATATAAATTTTTTAATATAAATTCGATTTCTAAATTATAACTGTAATATAATTGCAATGTTTTTCTTAATCTGCTATTTTTTGCAATCATACCAGAGAAGTAAAAGTTTTTCTAAGAAGTTGTCGGCTATATTTTGATAATAAAAATAAAATAATTAATATACTGTATTACCTAATTTTATAAAAATATAAATTCACATGTTAGTCTTTTCTAAATCTTCTTTTTAATATGTTCGTAAACAAACATTGAAATAATTTTTGACTTCATGAAACAATAAAATAAAATAACATATTAGTTCAATTTATAATGAATATTTATTTTTTAAATATACTATTTGAATGGAATAATAACAATCATTATTAAATTCGTAATTTTGCAGCTGCAAATGCTTATTTTGTCCCAAGAATTCCGGATTTTTGGCCATTGAGTTCACACAGAAATTCACCAAGATATACATTTGGAACCAAGGGAGGGAATATTTTTGCTGTTACTGATGTAAGTACTCCTAAATTCTAACAGTAGTCTAACTCATTTCCAAATTTTTATTTATTTAATTTATTGTCTATAATACGGTATTATAAAAATTTTAAGCCATTTTATTTAAATTTTACATTTTTTTAAATATTAATATTTTGCATATTATTTTACTCTTTATTAAAATTTGTGCATAATCATTTATTAACTGCTTATCTTAAGTAATGTTGTTTTAAAACGTTCACACTACTATTCAATTATTATACAGAACTGCATCTTGATACTATATCTACTTTAAGTTCTACCAGTATTTCTATAATATCCTATTAGTTTAAGATATTTTACTGAGCTATAAAAATTCATTTTTTAGCCATAATTATAAAAAATCGAAAGTAGGTCTGTTTAAATAGCAAAATTTTAAATTAGATTAAATAATTTCATTCTTTATAGACACCAGGTCCAGCCGCATATGCTACAGTAAATCCTGACGTTTACTTGAAGAAACCTCCAGCATATACTATGGCAGATCGGTCCGGAATTCTACGCGATTGGGGACCCAAGCCAGGGCCCGCAGATTATGGCGTTAATAAGGTTACTTATTGCAATTATAAAAATTTTAAACGATCTTTTAAAACAGAAAAATAGCAATAATAATAATAATTTTAATGCTTTAGATTTGGATTCACAAACCATCCTCACCTCGATTCACTTTTGGTATCCGACACAGTCAATACAAAGTAACCGTCAATCATTTAGATCCGAAGTAAATCAGGTAATATTTTATCAATTACTTAACTTTTCTTATAATTTATTTATAATAAATTTAATAAAACTTATTTTCATTTTAGGAAAGTATGCAGAAAATATAAATTACTACGATTACTTTCAGAAATAATAATATAAAAATATATTAAAAAGGACTATGAATCGAAAATTTATTTTTAATCTAATACTACATTACTGAAATAAAATTTACTATTACCAAAATTTTTTATTGGAAAGAATTATTAAAACATTTTTTTATAAAATATTAATAGTTTTTAAAAACTATACATATTATGATTTTTAATCTGTTGCTGGAATAATCTTAAAAATAAACTTGCAAGAACGTAGTTTATTATGTCTTTATATCAAATTACTGCATAAATATATATAAAGACTGAACTTTTTTTATTTCATTTAATTTAAGATAGTCTAAAGTGAACAAATTATTGTTTAAATTATTATTTAAAATTTTTATAATGATTTTATTCTTTAACAAATATTTCATTAAACTGTTCTCAGGGTTAAACAACTAAAGCATACTATTATTTAATTGGGATGACGAGAAAAGCTCAATATTATAAATCCATTAAAATTTACAAATAATGAATTTTTTACTCTTCATTATACGTGGATAATTTACTGAAATTAAGATTAAATCAAATAATATTATATTAAGCTTATTAGAATCATAGCTTATAATTATGACTGAAAAGCAAATTAAAAAAATAATACCTCTAGACTTTTCCAATTAGTTTATAATTGCTATTTTGAAATTAATAAATATTTTTAAAATAAAATTTAATAGAATTCGCATGAGTAAAATAATCTTTGAAATGCAAAACATCAAAGCGATTTATTATTCTAGAAAGCTCTAAATCCCATCAAAAAACATTTCATGTAAAAAATGTAGCCAAGTCTCGTGCCTCTTTATCCAAGAAAATATATTTTAACAATATATCTATTAAGTTAATTTTCCCCACAATAATGAGAAAGTAGAAAATTAAATTTCTACTTACTTTTTACACCCTGTATAATGATGTAGATTTAAATTTCTTACAATGAGTCAAGAAAATCAAAATTCATTATTTAGATTATAGAAAGATTTGATAAAATGAAAAATAAATCAGAAATCATAGGACTGTTTACATAATTTATTACAGAAAGCATTATCAAATGTAATTTAAAACCAATAAAAAAAATTGATGTTTTATTGTCTAAAACACTAAAATTTATATAAATGAAGTTCCCCATTTATGATTCAGTTTTCAAATGTGGTCCTGTAAATGAAAAATTGTGGATCGCCTAAACATTGCAAATCAGTGGGTGAAACGTACAATTAGTTTTACAATTTAAGTATATTATCATTATTTATTATTCATCGATATTAAAAATGTGGAGAGTAAATCTGGAATTCTTCAAGGGAAATATATAGAATATTACTATATTGGAATTCTTATATACAAATCGAATTTATAGACTATTCCTATATTGAAATTCAATACAGGAATATTCTATAAATTTGATTTGTCAGAAATATACAATCACGTCAGTCTTTGCTAACTATATATCACAGTAATCTGACAGAAAAAAAAAATTATTTCAGGAACGTACATCCCTTCAAAAATAGCCTAGCGACGTTGCTGCCTTTGACTTTTTAATAAAAATCGTAGGCAGCGAAAAAATGTATAATAGGCTTACTTTCAAAATTTTTATCATACACAACCGTTTTTTATTTAACTTAGATATATTGTTAAAATATATTTTCTTTATTAAGTTAATTTTCCCCACAATAATGAGAAAGTAGAAAATTAAATTTCTACTTACTTGTTAGTTTCATATCTTAATTTTTCTGTTATTGTTATTTGTGCGCGCGCAAATATATAGATTACATATTGTATTTACATAATAAATTGGTCCTCGTATTGGCAAGAATATAAAGCTTTTGTTTATAGTTGATTGCTTACGAATATTTCAGTATGCATAATCATCAATAACACTATTCTCATCATAGCAAAATTCAATAATTCGTGACCGTATGTTATAACGATGCATATTTACTCATGCATATTGCTATGTTTTCATCAAAAACAGCTGATGAAATACAGTAACTACCACTTAACTTTTAATGTCATTTCGAAGATAATTGCATTATACAGTAAGACCCCGCTTAACGCTGTTTCAATATAACGCGTTTTTTTCCAAATTTTATATTTTTTATTGATTAATTTTGGTGCGGTATTTGAAACCATTATACTCACATAAATCCGAAATAACACGAATTTGTTGCTTTAATACTTCTATGCATTCTCCCAGTGCGTTTGATATCAATGTAGTGTAGTATATACGAAAGTTTGCTGCGGTCACAGTTCATATTTATGATCAATCATCAAGAGTAAGCGTTTCTGAAGAGGTGCAAAAGGAACTTGCAACGAATTTTCTCAAAATAAGTTTAACTATTATTACGGAAATTATGAATCAGTTATACAAAATGATTAAAATTTTTGTAGAAGTTCAAAGGCAAGACGAAGTGTCATGGATGGGATGTCTCGGTATCGACAATTGCTTGCTAAAGACAAGAAGAAAAGGCAAACGACGTTAGATGACTTAACAAAAAAGCAAAAAAATGTAAAATGAGGAATGTTCTTCCTCATTACAAACATAAATTATTTATTCGAATATTTTTTATTTTCATGAATGATTTATGAATATAAATCGATACTAGCAATAAAAAATGTGTATAATTAATGTAATATAATAATAATAATACATGCTACAAAATAAAACAAAAAAATGGTCCATATATTTTTTATTCACTGTTCTGTTTCATCTATTTCATTATTTACGTGTTAAGATAATCTCGTTTAACGTTGTTTCGTTTAGCGCTTGGTTTCTTTGGAACGTATCCCCCGCGTTAAACGGGATCTTACTGTATATAGAAAATGTCTTTGAAAATTAATCGTATTATTGCAAAAATATGTTAAAGAATATATTAATTCCTTACCTATTTTTCAAAAATTTGATTGATTTTTATAAAATGATATATCGTGATTACTTTTAAATCGATTACAAATGTTTTAATATGTTATTTTTTTAAAATTAGTATAGCAAAAAGTTTATTGAAAAACAAATGACTTAAACTTTTTGATGTTAATCATAGATTAACCTCAAACTTTCAGTATAACAATTTATAAAATATCTGTTGAAAGAGAACTAACTAACTATTAATTGCATATTGTTTAAAAACTATTTGATTGTCATGTATTTTTAATCGAATTGTTTTCTTAATATTTCATTTCATAAAATATATCTGAAAAATAAACAGCAATCTAAACTCAACTTTTCTTAGGCATATTATCAAGTTTTAAATCTAAAGCAAAACATTTTATATTTTAGCCCTTGGCCGATTTTTCTTTTTTGAATTACGTACATAAATTAAAGATAAGGAAGTAATTTAATTTCATAATTAAGAAACAAAAAGATTTTTATTAAAAGATAATTGTTAAAAATTTATATATTAATTTAATGTATCATTCTAGAATTATGATAAAAATAGTGAATATTAAACATAACATAACATGGTAATGTTAAAAAAACATCAGTGAGAAAAATTCAAGCAATATCTTATTACAAATAAATTAGAATTAATAATAGTGAAGGAATTATTTTCAAAGATATAGTAATGTTGGCAAAGGTTCTGGATTTCCGTCTATTTATGTTGAAAGCAAAACATTTTACTACAAAAAACAAGTCATGACATTGAGCCGATAAACAATTTCTATTCAAACCTTGACTGTCTACAATCTAGATCAGTGGTTCTCAACCTTTTTTCTGTTGAGGAACACATTTTAATATTTTAAAATTTGGCGGCACACCTAAATCTAAATTATTATTTAAAATATTTAACAACGAATTTTTATTAACAGATTATTATATTTATTCTTATTTATTACATTCAGATTACATACATACTCGTACATCTCATAATTAAATGGCAGTCCTTGTTAAGTTATAGTGCCACCTGCGGATTTTGTCTTTTTAGAGAAACTATAATTTTTATTCCTTAATTTTTAAATTATGAATAACAAGAAAGTTTTTTCTCGTTAGATTTTTTTAACGATACCATAGGAATCGGCATAGTGGTTCGACTACAAAAGGGATATCCAGCCAACCATGTTTCACTATTAATATATATGATTCATACAATTACATACATACAATTCATTCTTAAATTTTCGCGGCTCACTGTGAAAGGTTTGGCGGCACACTAGTGTGCCGCGGCACAGCGGTTGAGAACCACTGGTGTAGATTGATCATAAAACAAAAGAAGAATAGTACCACTGATCTAGATAAATGCTGTAAATCCACAATTTATCGAAATTCTTTTTAATACTTTGTTTCTTGTAAGAATCGAAAAATCTTGGATGTATAACCTATATTAGATAAGTTTTCTGCTATATGAATCCCATATATTAATTAAAATTATAAAAATATTTTCAGTGATATAATTTATTTTTATGGTGAACGTTATAAAGTTTAATTGCTTGTAATTTCAACTGTAATTTTAATCAGTTCACCAAAAATATTAAAAAAGAAATCAAATTATTTCTTTATTTTTATCGTATAACTATTATATTTCAAAGAATTTTACTAACTAAAAAAATTAGTGGCCTTAAAATAATCGGTCCATTAGATCTGAATACTGTACTTCAAACGAAACGGAATTTTCCTTAAATTTTTAAAGGAAAAAAAATATTCAGTTACTATTGTGAAAAGTAAACTACCATTAGAAAACAATAGCCTAAAACATTCTAATTTATAACGGATCATTCATATTAATAAATAATAGCTCTATTGACAAAGATTTTTTAATACTAATTCCAACGATAGTTTTTAAACAAAAATGCTAATAAATAATGTATAATATGATATTCACTGTGACAAATAATCCAAAATTTCGTAACATAATACAGTAATCTTCGACTTCTTTTCGTTTAGAAATTTTTTCAAATGATTGAGAGGATCAAGAAGTTTTAATCACTAACATAAGAAATATTTTAGGAAATCGAAATAGGAAATATAGATATATACTTAAGTAATAAAAACTTCATTAATTTCATTAAATACATTAAAATTTCAAAACAAATAACAGAAAAGAGGAAGTTCATAATTTTATGGTGGGCGGCATGCGACCCGCGGGTTGGACAGCCCTGGTCTAGACAGTGGTGCGCAAACCGTGGGTCGCGACCCCCCAGAGAAGTTGCGAGAAAATTTTTGTGAGTCGCCAAATTCAAAAAAATTTATTTGACAATAAAAACATATAAGGCTTTTCTTAAATAAGTATCACGTACCAGTAAACTAGTGAAATGAAATTATATTATTTATAAAAATAGAACTATATTTTTTTTACGAAAATAATTGTCTGTATTAGTACAGCGCATATCTCACATTGAATTCTTATGATGTAAAGCACATATGGGCAACTCCAGCCCGACCCATTCCAGCGAAGTTGGTTGGATTCATAGTGGAATAATTATGGTATGTTCTGTGGTTCTACTATAGTCTTTTCTACAAAAGAACTTTCAAAGCCGAATTCTATCATCAACGAGTTTTTTCAGTTAGAGTGCGGCTATGCAGACGCACTCTAAATGCGAGAATTTAGCTGCGAGAGCGAGATTTCTGGCTTTATCGCTCTCGTTGAGTACATCTATGCATGAGTGAAAGCTGAGAAATCTTGCGAGCGAGAAAGTACTTCTCGCTATATTATGCGCCTGCGCAATCTCTCCGACCTCACTTTCCAACATGGATGCATTTAATAAGCAAGAACAATCGTATTTAAAAGAAAAGTTAACTAATTGTGTATTTGCTAATCCCGAAATTTAGATAAACGATTAATTGAGCATAGAAATCGAAAAGTCATCAATATACAACACTAAAAAAACACACAACTATTAATAATAATTTTTTTCTTAAAGAGTAGTTTTTCGATTCGATCCGTTTTTTTTAGTCGCAAACACAGTTCACGCTACTGCATGACAGTTTTAGCGATAGCTGAGAGAGAGTTATATTTTGCGAGAAGTTTGTTTTCTCGCCTTCGCTCGCTCTCGGCAAACTTTTCGCACTCTCGCGTCATCCTTAATAGTCGATACGATGTAAAACGGATCGCAATAGAAAATTTAGTACCATTTTCGATTTTATGTTCGATTTGAAAGCATAAAAATATTTTAAACTGATTACTATCTTTATAATTAATTCTAGCAACTTGTTTGAATTCATTTAATATTAGTTTATTTTATTTAATAATTTGATTCGGCCCTTGACTAGACGACAGAATGATAATTTGGCCCCCAAACTAGGAAAGGTTGCCCATGCCTGATGTAAAGTTTTTTAAGAGCTAGCGCGCACGGACGGTTTTATCACCGCGCAGTTGTTTAACCGCTAGCGGCTGTTTGACCGTTTGAAATGTCGAGTGCGTGCACGAGCGGTTAAAATACCGCTGCTCCCTCACAAATTCACTCACTTGCAGTGGATAAAATGAACTTGATGGAAAAGGTTGCGGTAAATGCTTTAGTACTGCAGGTAAGAAAATAATGTAAACAAAAAAGATCTGGGTGTATCCATTATTAAGCCAACAAATGTTAGTTAAATAGACAATTCTACAATTTATTCAATGATTTGTGTTTGTGCCCTAAATTTTTTTAGATATTTTAGAATATCAAAGAATTCATTTAACGAATTGTTATGCATAATACGTTCTGATATCACATACACTAGCACAAATATGCTAAATAATATACAAATAAATGATTAAAACAGAAATAATGATGCCTAAACGAATGATAGAAAGCTATTGAAGCTGTGGTTAAACCGTCCGTGTGCGCGCTCCCCCGTATTTGTACTTGTTCTATTCTGAAGGGCGGCTATTGCGCCGCCTTGAAAATAGAGCATGTTGCGGTTTTTTGACCGCCCGTCCGTTTGCTCCCATTGAAATTCATGTGATGCATAAAAGCGGCTAAATTCCCGCCGCGGTTAAGCGGTTGAAAAACCGTCCGTGCGCGCTAGCCCTAAGGGCTAGCGCACACGGACGGTTTTTCCACCGCGCGGTTGTCTAACCGCTAGAAATGTCGAGTGGGCACACGAGCGTTTAAAATACCGCTGCTCCCGCAGATGGTAAAAGTTGCTGTATGTGTACTGCTAGTAAGAAAACGATATAGGTAAAAAAAGATCTGGGTGCATCCATTATTAAGCCAACAAATGAATTTAAAAGGACAATTCTACAATTTATTCAATGATTTGTGTTTGTCAACTAAAAATTTTTTTGGATATTTTAGAATTCATTTGACTATTATACATAATACCTTCTGATATCACATACACAGATACAAATATGATAAATAATATACAAATAAATGACTAAAACAGAAATAATGATGCCTTAACGAATGATAGAAAGCTATTGAAGCGGTGGTTAAACCGTCCGTGTGCGCGCTCCTATATATTTGTATTTGTTCTATTCTTCAAGGCGGCAACCGCGCCGCCTACAAAATAGAGCATGTTGCGTTTTTAAAACCGCCGCGGGAAAACGACCGCCCGTGTGGCCATGCAGACTGTAATCTATGTGATAAATAAAAACGGTTTAAAAA
>AYEL01077080.1:0-11379 GCA_000484575.1 Olivierus martensii
TATATATATACAGTAATATATTTACAATTTTTTATTTTATTTAATATAACTTATGCAAAATTTATATATAAGGCATAGCATGTATAAATTCTACAAAAATTATTCTTTATGTAATGGAAAAAAGCTATATAAGCATTAATTCGACCATGTGTTCCATGCCATGTGCTATACGTGTTTGTGTGCCATCTGCCACGTGCATCTGCTAATATATGTGGTATTGTCTTTGAAATGAATCGATTAGATTTCGTAAGTAGATTTAATCATGTGTCAATTTTTCGTTTTTTTTTTTTTTTACTTTAAAAATTCTTTAACAAAATCCAACGATTTCTGATTTACTTCATTTAAGAAATAAATTTTTATATTTGAAAATATTTTCTAAAATGACCGAAAATCTAATCTACTTTCTCCCTCAACTTGAACATTTTAATATCTTTAAACTACAACCTAACTAGCAATTTATAACTTAAAATCAAATTTCTAAGAAGTTTTTTCTACAATATCCATCTTATGTAAATGTGTATATACGGCATATTTATTTAAGAAATTAAAATTTTATTCTTTTCCTTGCAATATTTAATAACCCACATTATTCAACAACCCCTTTATCTCAGAACCACATGTGGTAAGCGAAACGCCAGGTGGTATTTAAAGACCAATTCTTCGTTTCCATAGCTAGGCAGGTAGACACGTGCCTGACACGTGCAATCAATTCTTTTCCTAAGGCAGACAGACATCTGCTTGACATAGGCAGATGTATATGGTGATCTGATGACCAAAGCAGATGGTTCACAAGAGGCTCGAATATCAGCCAATGAACCTGTCATTGTTAATCCAAACTAAATAAAAACGACCTGGGTTGACCTATGTGTTTTGTTGAGTGAGTAGTTCAGACGACATTTAACGACTTTCATAAAGGAGTTAATGGATAATGTTAAGGTTAATGAATGGACACACTCGTTCGACTTCTGTTTGTTAGCGTTACGAATCAGTGAATCCTTAGAACTGATTTTATTATATAATAGATTTATGCAAATTAATGTTTTGTTTCGCATGCTTTCAAGGATATATGGTATTGATCTCATGATAAACTTCCGCATTTTCTACAGTAAGGAAAAGTGTCGCTAGTATTTGTCCCACGTAAAATGAAGGTCAAAATTTCGATTATTGCTGGCACATGTTGTTCTAGAGACCCTAGCTTCTCTAGAACGTGGTTCGCAACACCTGCCATTTCAGGGTGTGGCCTTCTAAATTCTTCAAGTTTATCTACAGACCTTTGATTATTTTTTGATTTAAATCTTTAGTTGTGATGATATTTTCTTTGTTATTAGTAGTTACAAACCCGGAAGAGATGGAGAAATACAACATCTGCCGAATCATCACCCTCCGGTCATTAGAACGATTGTTTATGCTCCCTTTTTTGCCCCCGTTTGATCAAATGCTCATTGCTCTTATTTTTAGTATGATAGAACTAAAGCAAGGTTTTTTATATAAAAATAAAGTTTCAAATATTATATCCTGATTCCATAAAATTATTATTTAATATGGAAAAAGTGTATATTTATACATAACACCAGTTCTCGTTCGGCAGATGAATGTACCATCTGTCTTACCGATTTTTTTAAATTTTTTATAGTGTTATGTGATTTAGATTAGATAGATTGTTTAAGAAACTTGAGATGCGATCTATAAAGATAAAATGTATTCATTAACTTAAGCTGAAATTTGTTTTTATAAATTTTTCTTAACCGAAAGTATCATATTCTTACCATTTTAATTTTTATAAATTTATAACAACATTTTATAATAAAGATTATTAAATGATAATTTGTATACTATATTAAATTAAATTAAATCGACCAATTTAAAAAAAGTACACAACAGAATGAAATTTTCAATCCTAGAAATTATAATGCGATTAAATATAGTAAAAATTTAATTGCATTATAATTTCTAAAGTTACATTGCACTATTTTAGACGAAAAATAAAAATCCGATTTTGGTTTCTGAAGTTTGATGAAGCGTTTTGTCTTCATAATAGTTTTTAAGATGAGAAAGTAGTTTTTTTTCTTATAAGACAAAGGCTTAAATCCGAACTTGATTCTCTGATCACCTTGTCCTAGAGGCGCCTCTAGCGGCTGACTATATAAACAGGCCAAGCGGGCAAAACCGAACAGTTGAAGCGGTGAGATCTTAACAGAAAGCCGATAACAGGTTCATTTTCTCTGTACATGGGATGTAGGCGAAGATAGAAAAAATAATGAAAAGTTGCTTATTATTCTCGTCAGTATTATTTTTCTTAAAATTAACGGTAAGTATATTAATAAATTAATATTTTATAAATTATATATACATTAAATTTAATAAAATCCATATTTTTCAAATTCTGATCGTATAATTGTTTCGATTTTGTAAATTTTAGTTGTGCATTAGAAATGATTTATTTAGTTAAAAAAAGGAATGTCGCTATAAGCTTTAATCGATCGTTAATCGTGTATCGAGAGGCCGCCTCTCAAGGTTAAATCAATGTGTAGTTGCTACAATTTAATGGTACGTATCAATTCGATTAAAAATTTTTAAATATTAATTCGGTTATGATGAAGGTCAACACGTTTCGCATCTTTTTCTTTTTTAACTTTTACATTTGCAAGGTCGTTTTGCAAGGTTAATTCCTATAGAAATGATGTCGCAACAATATTCCCTCTCAGGGAATTAATTACAAGATTAAAAGACATTAAATTAATGAAAACATTTGACCCACTTTTTCAGTTTAGTTATCTGTCAAATAGTTATTGATTTTTTTTTATATTTATATATATATGTGTGTACCAGTATTCTTATTTTATTATTTATAAAACATACGACGAAATGAATCTGCAAACCATTGTGCAACTGTTGAAGTGGCCTGTCATCATTTCTTTGATAAATAATTTCATTGATGCTATGTTTCTAGTAATAAACACGCGAAAAGTTCGTTTTGAGAGTTTTATGATGTAGTTTTGTTTGGAAACTTGTTAACTATGCTACATTGTTAAACTTTTTCGAACAAGTTGGGAAATGTCTACTTCTCGTGTTTCTTTCTTTGCTGTTCTAGCAGGTCGTTGAATAGTTTTAGTAGCGAAATTCCTGGAACTACGGTGTAATGTTTATTGAGATTTTATAATTCATTCATAAAAAAAATACCCAATTTTAATCAGGTAGATAGAATTATTTAGTTTTAAAAGAAAATACAGTATTGGAATAAGAATAATTTTAATGCATAGACTGTATATTATTTATATACAACATAATGACACATTAAATTTTTCGATTGAAATATTTGGAATTTTAAACAACTTTTGTAAAATTGACACCTGTTTTTGTTTTGCAGTTACATGTTTCCGGACGTCACAGGCACGGTTTACTAGTTGAATGCAACAAATGTGCGCCGGGAGAACTGCTATGGAGAAAATGCAACAAGCATCGCAGCGCGCAATGTTTACCTTGTCCAGTCGGCACCTATCAACCTCACCATTCATACAGGCAGCAGTGTTATCTGTGTTCCAAGTGCGGAGAAGGACTGTATATTGCTCACGAATGCAAACCGACCAGCGACACAATATGTGATTCTTGCCATACTTACAAAGGACCTCATAACGTCGACTACCAGCGAAGATGCCAGTCTGGATTCGAAAATATCGGGAAGTCCAACCGACAAGAAAACTGGAAAAGTAAACAGAAAAATAGAATTTTATTACAAGTTCGGGCACAAACACCAAATATCAACCCATTCGTCAAAATATTACTTTCACGTCGCCCCTTCCTCTCTCAGGCCTCACTAATCATATCGATACATTAAGATAAGAGAAGCACCGGTTTTGTGGTCTCCGAGCTGTAGTCAGATTGCAAAGTCACCGAATAATCGGTAGAGATGATGAAGTAGAACAGAACTGCACCATCTGGTAGACGACTACAGCTGATACCGGTGGTTCATCGCTACTTCGCTCTATTTCTCTTCACCCTCAAGGTCGCATGACATCACCAGCGGAAACTGTCACACGAATCAATAAAAATAAATAAAATTAACTATGGCGAACGCGAAAGGAAATTTTATTCATTATTTTTCTTCTTAAGCAAATTATTGAATCGAAAGTATTTTTATTTTTCCGGTGTTGAAATATTTTTTTGGTATTTTCTAAACTAAGCTATTGAAAAGCTTCCAAACGTGAAAATTATTTTTCCTCTTCAAATTTTTTTTTTATTTATCTGGTTGGCGGATGTGTACTATCTCCCCGACAATGTGTAATTGGCCGGAATAATTGTTACACGGACGAGTAATTGGCGAGTAAAACTAGTAACACTGATCTTATTGAGCGTTTTGTATCTCGCCGGAAATGGCATCCATCAGTTTTTGGTGTTTTTACTTTTTTTTTTTTGCTTTAGGTGAGGTTTATTTAGTGGGACGATCTGGACGATTCGCCTTTAAAGTTACAGTATAACCTTGCATCTAGTTTAGACACTTAATTAATTTAAAATTAATAACTACTGCAAATAATAATTCGCAAGTAGACATGCGTGTCTAAAATTGCTAGAATGCTAATAATCAGATCCTATAAAAATGCTAGTAGGTTAAACTAGTGTGAATGAAGATAAGCAGAGCAACAATTTAGCTGCATTGTTATCGAAGATTTTTAATTATATATTCTCATATTGCTATAGTTGTTGACATTAATAACATTTCTTAAAAGCACTGATTAAATAATGATAACCGTCACAGATTAAAAGAAATTACATCTACATATATTTTATCTAAATTGAATAGAACTATAACAACATTCAGAACAATTACAGAAAGGAAACTATAGTTAAAAAAAATTTAGGCAAATAACAGTTTATCGGTCTGCTAACTCTATAAGAAAAGAGACATTAGGTGTCAAATTGTCTCCTCATTTCCGCCTCCTTTATTGAATAGATCTAATATATCAAGCTATTTTCTATGCACTCTTTCTTATAATAAAAAAAATTTATTTTTGTTTCAGATTACCAACTTAACGAAGCTAAGAATCAGCAGAAATTTCTTTTGATACTATCTTTTGCTGTTGTTTTAACGTTCATTTGCTGCATAACTTTTTTCTTTTTAGCAAACAGATGGTGCAAAAACAACAAAATTATGGTAAATATTTATTAATAAAATACACTTAATTTAGGAATAAATTTTAAACGTAAATTAATTAATTTATTGGTAAATTTAATTTTATATAATCTTTTTGATTTTTAGACTATAGTTAAATTTTAAATATAAATTTAAACTAAGTAATTATCAGTTTAAAGTTCTCCTTTTATCGTATTTTTTGCTCATACCGGAAGTATAAAAACATTGATAATACAATACAGTATCTACATTCTGGCTATACGAGCTATGATAATGAGTATTTTTAACATTCAAATGTATTCATATTTTTGTATGAATGACATTTCTTGCTTGTCCAATGAAAGTGTAATAATAAAAATCATAAAATTTAATTATTGAAAATGTTTTTAAAAATTTATTTAGGCGGATTTTATTATCTAGAAACGGAGGATGAAAATTTGAAATTTTTTAGAATTTATAGTCCTGAGATTTTTGTGATACTATAGAATTAAGCCTTAGAATAATTAAAAAACAATATGTAAATAAAATCACAATATTTTTTGTTTTATATGTGAAATTTTCGAGATAAATTCGTTACTTCTAGAATAACCGTCGTTGCTCGGCAATAATCACAGCGATAACTAGTAGGTATTGTATATTGATATGATAAGGGCTTGAAAATTCGGGTCATACTTTTTTCCACCTGTCACTGTTAATTTACGAAGTACGTTGACATGTCCTCGAGCCCCTTTCACCTGCCAATAGCCAGGTGTTGGACAATCACCTAGCGCTATTCGGTGCACAACAAAGAGATGTGCATCCGCTATTCTCCTGTTTTCTGAATTGATACTGAACAATTCAACCGGAAAAGTTCCCATTGTTAACGATCGGTCATGACCATAAACTGAACAGCATCGGTTTTGTTTCAAATGTTTTTAATCGTTTACAGATTATATAGTATATGCTTATAAAAAAAAAATCGTATTTATCTTTAATTCTTACAGAGTTTTGGATACACGTATCACAGTGTTAATACAGAACCAACAGCATTGTAACAGGTAAGTATAAAATTTAATTTTTAATTTCATCTTTATTACTACAATCTAAAAATAAATATTTTTGCTAACCAGTATTTAGGACTTCAAATGACTTCCAATTGAGTTCTCCCTCATTTCCTGCTGAACAAACGTTTCACTTGTCAAAAGTTACTTTCTGCATCTCGTTGGGAGAATAGAAATCGAGAGCCGAAATTTCCAGGAATGCTTTTAAATAGTAAAAAATGCATACTTTTAACGCACAAAACGGAATTATCAATTTGCCCATATTCAAAGTGCCTCAGTGAATTAAAATGTGTTATTTGTTATTATTAACTTATTGTAAATTATGTATATGTAAAAAAAATCTGATAAAATCAAAATCTACCGCAATGATGAAGGTAGCGCCATCTATTATTTTCAAAATATATTAGTTTTTTAATTTTCTTTTTTTTATGTTTTGTGTTTTTTAACCGATAAATTTTCTTATGAATGTTTAGATATTTTAGTTTTCATTATTGTATATACATATACACATATAAATAAATATATATATATACACATACATTCATATATATTATTAAGTCGTTATAGTATTTGTATCTAGTCTTATTAAATCAAAATAAAAATATTAAAAAAGTAAATTGTGTTATTTTTTATGCAAAAATTTAACAAATGCAAATTTTAAAATAAATAATCAATTAAAAATCTGGTTACTACTTTGTTATTTTTTTTTCTCGATAGATGGGGACACTAGTAAAATTTTTATTACTATCGTCTGCGCTGCTTTATTAATTTATTTGTAGTGTAATAATTTTTCTATTGAATTGTATTTAGATGAAAAACAAGTATAAATATGCAAAAAAAAAAGATTAATCATCTTAATTTTTATTATTTTAAAAATATTATTACTAATTATCCATTATTATAAGAAGTCCGATTACATGTTTACAAGATTTAAAGTCATATTTAGATTTTAATTACAGTACAAGAATTTCAATAAGAAATTTGATCATGTTAAATTAATTTATCATAAAATTTCTAATGATTTTCTTTTTTTTACATTATTAGTTTGCTTTAAAAATTATTTTATTTCAATAAAATCAATAATAATAATTGACTTGATAAGTCTATGACTTTATCCAATAAACTTTATTTTTGGATTTTAATATTTAATAAACCAATTTATAATCTATGTTTCTGACTTCTCTCTCTCTCTCTTTTTTTTAAAGTTAATTTGCAAGAGCCAGAAAAAGAATTTAAACAGTTTAATATCAACAAAATCGATATTATATAACATTTAGGAAAAATTTTAAAACTGCTAAATTTTAATCATTAAAAAAAAAATAGACTATAACATAGTATCAACACAACAAATGCCAACGATTTCTAAAAATGAAAAATTGGGTGTGAAACAGTTTTACATCAAACAGGATGAACCTTTCAGAAACAAATAGAAGGAAACAGCCTTGATGCCCTATATACAGTAGAGAACAGTATCAAACCAAATAAAACGATTGAATTTGTACAACCGAGTGGAGATCCGGTAGGAGGCAGTGCGCGTTACCAGGCAACCAACATCAACAAATCGGTGACGTCATTAGAAGAGAAATGAGAAATAACATGATTAGGCGGGAAATAGAATGAAAAACGAGTATTCACCGCAACGTGTGGATTCTACGTTTGATGAACATATAATGGTGGTCAAAAATGGATAATCCTCTTTCCAATGTTGTTTTTATGCGCATTATAATAGAATGGTTAATGCTTGTAACAATAGTTAATACATATGGTAAGTTATACTTTATTTTTAAATTACAAGACATTATTTTTTTTAAATAATGAAAAACTATTTAATTTGTTTTTTTAAATACTCTTGGTTTTTCTAATTAGAAGAATATATTTAAAGTTAGTAAGAATTTTACATATGTATATATAATAGGGAATAATTTAAGTGATCAATATTTTTCAAATCATTAATCAATATAAACTGCAGCTAACTATATTTTTAGTAATAATTAATATTTTTATCTAAAAAGATCGGTATAATTTATATTTATTATAATCTTATTTATGAAAATTAGTTTAGTATAATATCATACAATACTGTTTATAAAACTTTTAAATATAAATATCATAAACGTAACGCTTTTAATTAGGAAAATTTTAATTAAAATTTCAATAATATATTTAATCATAAATAAAATAAACTTAACTTTTAGCAATGTTTTAACTATTATTCCTGATTATATTTTCATCAAAATTGATTTGAACTAAAAAAATATAATTATCGTCACAATTTTCAAACAAAAAACAAGAAAAATATATATCATAATTTCATATTTTAATATTATATTAGTTTTCAATAATGTTTCAGCTTAAAATTTAAAATTTTTAATGTATCATTAAATTAAATCATATATTATCAAATATCATCTTAATTTTTATTATTTTAAAAATATTATTACTAATTATCCATTATTATAAGAAGTCCGATTACATGTTTACAAGAATTATATATATATATATATTACCCGTATTATCAACTTTTTTAATGTTCTGCTTTTCAAATTATTATTATAAAAATTCTGAAAAAATAATTTAAAATTTGCAAAAGCATGCAAAGAAAATTAGTAAAGTGAAGCCATTATTTAAATCTCATAATTTGAAATGAATTATACAATAAATAATCATGAACTCATGATACCATGTAAGAAAAATATTTTTCTTACACAGTACCATGAGTTCATGATTTTTTTTATATATAGTCGTCTTATAAAGCCATAGAATTTTTGTGTTGGAACTTCTTTGCCTATGAATCTATAAAATGTATAAGATTATCATACACATCAAATAAGTAAATAAAACAGCACTAAATAGCAAGTATAAGTTTAAAAAAAAAAAAAAATTATACTTGCTATTTATTGCTGTTTTATTTACTTATTTAAGAATCTAAGCAAGTAGTTTACTTTATTATACACATCAAAATTAATATAGAATTACTGTATATCATCTCAAAATTTCTGATTATAAAATGACCTTAAATTTAAATGACTTGCACTTATGCAATATAAATACAGACAGTTTCGCAAAAATCAAAATTTATATTTCATTTCCATTTTCTGATTGAAATAAATTTTTAATCAGTATTTCAAAATATATATCGTGCATAATATATTTACTAAAGTAACATCATGCGTAATGTAATACAATATACAGTACTCTAAATTGATATATTTTCGTTTTAGATATTACAGATAATATTAATTCGAATCTATAAGTTTAAAAGTAGAAATACTGTAGATAAATTTATGTGATTTCTTATATAGAATAAATGTTTCATATAGTTTAGATGCATATAATACAAATGCTGTATTCACCCAATATCAACCCGGTTCTTTTATAAAGTTTGAAAAATAGCTATTACTATTTAGGAATAGACTCTGAAATAGTTATTTTCTTTTTATTTCAGAATCTGTTTCACAATATTTTATGTAAAAGTCCATGGAACTGTCACGAAATAGGTGCACTCTACACGCAATATCCTGGGAACGATATAAATGAGACCATCTGCTTTAAATAATAGGATCTTATCCATTTTCAAAATGATTTTTGTTAACTAAAAATTAACTGTAATAATGTTATACACTATTTGATTATTATTAAATTATATTTTAATATCTCTTAATTGAACAAGTAGTTTTGGAAAGAATTAATCGTTTATTTTTCTATTGTAGCCTTTATTTTGAAATGATTAAGGATACAGGATATAGGATTAAAATATATTGTATGTCATCAAAATCATCTTTAATGGCTAACTTCTAAAATGTCATAAAAATCTATCATATATTGTAGTTCTATAATTATTATAAAGAAACATAGAAATTTAAATATCGGTTGTTTTTAGACGAATGACATTGTAACATTAATTAATTTTATTTTTCAGTAAAATTTGATAGAATTTGATTCCACTATTGAATTTCATAAAAAATCAATCAAATAATTTATATTATTAGAGATTAAACTTCTGGAGTTTGAATGTTCGTCATTTTTAAATAGCTGAATATAAAAGATTAATTGGTAATATCTTCAAGATCATTTTCAAAAAATTAATCTTCCTACTAAATATATCTTGAAATAATTATTGGACTTTTAAGAGAGTATCACAGAAGTTTGAATATCCGCCATTTTTAAATGGTTTAAATTAGAAGAATTAATTGATGAGGCATGAAGATTATCATTAATAGTAAAAAATCATTACCGAATATTTTGAAAATTTGCCAATAAATTCAAAAGTATGAAGAGAAAGTATTAGTATTTCAAAAGTCGGAACATATAGAGATAATTTTGCGATTTTATAAGGCTAACTTTTTTTCATAAATACAATAGGCTAAAACTGCGAAGTTTGCTCAGCAAGAGCTATGTACTGAAACTTAAACGTATTATTGTCAATGTTCAAGTTTGGAAATTTATATTAATTTAATAGTCATCAAATAAAAAAGTGATTATAAAATTAATCAAAGTGACTCGTCTTTTAAGTGATTATTAAACTCTTATTAAATCACTAAGACTTTTGCGTTGCGTTCTTTCTTCAACTGGAAGGAAAAGGATATACTTCTGGAGGCAATCAATCTCTAAAAAATTCTTTTTATTCGTCAAAAATATTAACATCAATCATCCATTTGAGTGGAAACATACATATTGCGGATATGTATGTTTCCATTCAAAGGCTCTCCTCAGTTTCACAAGTAGTAATGAACTTGTTCTAGAATATAGATATTACGATTTTACTCATTTAAATAGTTATAAAACAGATTTTTTTTTAGGAAAGATAAAAGATCTTATAACAGCTATAAAAAATTACTGTACACTAATTTTTATATATACGGTATATTTAAAAAAATATATTTTTTCAACATTTTTTAAATACATATTCAATTTTAAAAATTTTAGATTCAAATAAAGATAAATCATCATTCTTTTGATAGTATCCACTTAATAATAGTATTGATGGAATAAAAAATATTTGATTTAAACCCTTAAATGGGATTAATTAGATAAATTAATATTAATAATTTAAATTTATCTTAATCTGATTTTATCAGTTGCACAATAAGAAATAAAACTTCCAGACACTTTTTAATTTTAAATTAAAATATAGCATGTGCGAATATTTATCACTTTATAATTTTAAATGATTATAAAATGTTTAAATAATTATTAATTTATATATTTAAC
>AYEL01077081.1:0-31710 GCA_000484575.1 Olivierus martensii
TTTATTCATTTATTCAAATTTTATATGAAAAAATAAAACTTTTTAAAATAAATAAATAAGATATATTGAATTTCGGTTAGTAAATGTATAATCATCTTACTTTACTTTTAATGATCTTTGTTGATTTATTTTAAACTAGAAATCTTTGTAATCACAATAAATAAAATTTAATATAATCATATCTAGCATTTCATTAAACTCCCTCATGAATATGGGAATATTTTCTTGTGGCACTCTAAAATCATGTGGTGGCGCATATGAGAATCCTTTCGATATAATGATTTCTTCTATAATAAATATAATATAATAATTTATTATAATTGATCAGAACATTTAGAAAATATTTTTTTCAAATGATATGTCAGGTCTTAAAGAATAAATTCGAACAAAATTGTAGATACTGTGAGAGAAAACTATTTAAATCGAAGCATTTTAATATATCTTAGAATACTAGGCCAGTAAAATGATGACCTCTTATAATAATTCTAATTTATTCTAGCAATAGTGGCTCTGGCTTTCATCCCATTTAGTTCAATGATTAAAACAACGACATATAAAAATTAATTCTATATATCCTTATTAAAGATTGCATGAGATTTAAAAATCCGGAATGCAATCACGACTAGCATATCGATTCTTAATTGTTTGGATTTAAATGGTGGTTTGTTTTGTTAATAAATTTACATGTAATTCAATTGAATATCCATTTTCCAATTTTAATATACTCATATATTAATGAAAATTGTATTTAGTATCTATTTACTGACCATTTCTTTTAAAATAATGATTATGAATTTAAATTGTATCTTCGATTTTTTCAAGTGTCATAGTAATTTTCTTCGAATTCAAAAGAAATTATCTCAATTTATTATATTTTCTTTAATAACAAATATAATTTTTCTTTTATATTCAGTGATTTTCCAGATCTCATAATTGTTTCTCTTGAATCCAGCCCAGTTTGAACAAATTATATCGAGTCATGTCTAGGGTTTTATATTAATAATGAAATTGAGAAATGTTCCCCAAACTAGAAATTCAATGTAATACTTGGATCAAGAATATACAGAATAATTCTAATAATATTACAGTTTTTGCAATAGCAAAAATAAAATAGATTTAATAGTCAAACATATTTTGAAAATCTGAAGAAATATTTATAAATTGAATTGATTTTTAAATAAACGTATCATTTAATCAAATATATTTAAGAAAACTCATTGATTTATTTAAAAAAACAAAGTTTTCAATAAAAGAATATTTTAATAAAGTTTTTAAAATAAACCAATTATATATGAAAGTATATAATTAATTGGCTGAATGTCAAAACTTTATTAAAATATGATTCACGAACGAACTGCTTCATTATTTACTTTTTGAGTACTAATTTAATCGTAAATTTGTTCTATATGTATATATATGAGTGATTTTTTTATATATAACTAGAGGAAATAGCGATCAATATTGTTAAAATATTTACGTATAAACCTGAGAAACCTAATATTTTCCGAAGTTAATTTACCTAATGGTCTTGATTAGATGGTTAAGAAAAATCAAATCTGCATGCATTATTTAATACCGGGAACTAAACATTAGTATCGATCAGAAGCATTCACTTCATATTTTTATACTCCATTTTACCGAACGGACAAATTACATTGGTGCTTATCTTAATAGAGCCATTTGGAAGATATCCATTTGCTTTTTTATTTTAAACTTTTCCTTTACTCAGTTAAGTTTTTTTGTTAGTAAGTCAAAGAAGATAATTTTATAAATATATTCCTTTTAAAATTTTAATTTTTATAACTTTTTCTCTAGAACAACGAGCAGCTATCTCCAGTTATTACCAGAACCAACATATTGAAGATCTATCAGGAGATGGCCCAGATGAATTGAGTAGCAGTTTAGAAGCAAGCCTTCACGCTACAGTACCTATTATTTATTCATCACTTTCACCTTTTTTCTCTCAAGAAGTACATTCATTGAGTTATTTTTCTTCTACTAAATCCGAAACAGATGCCCTTATCTATTCGTCTCTAACGATAATTTCTAGCATAGATTATTCATTGGATAATAACTCGTCAGAAATTGATTTAAATGGTTGGGAAATAACTCAATTTTCTTTACCGTATTCTGGCCCTTCATCTTTATTAGATACTTTTATTTTTCAACCTTCAGTGGATAGGCCTACACCAACTCCCGTTGAAAGTAGTACAAATTTTCTTCAAAGCAGTAAACTCAAGGAAACAAGCTGGTGGGAAATTGTTAATGAAGTCCCGGTTACGTTTCATGAATCTGTTTTCATGTCTCCATTACCTTCAACTGAGGACACTTCAGTTAAATCTGTACAAATTACATCATCTCTAATTGAATCAAAATTTCTATCAACAAATGTTCAATTCACAATGGTACCAGATTCTACTCTAATATATCCAACTCCATCTTATATGATGATTATATCATCAGAAATTACTGAAAGCAGTGCTATATCTTCATATGCTTCTACGGAACAGTTTTTCTCATCAAATGAATATTCTAAACCAGAATTAACTTATAGACGACATTTATCAATATCAGATTCTTCCTTAGATGACCAATCTGATCACCATTCAACAAAAGATTCCGTTCCGTCAAGTGGCCTTATTCAATCGGACGATGCCGATCTCTCAGGTTTTTATACTCTTACATCAATTGGTTCAATTTTCGGTATTGATCAGTCTTCAAGTGTCTTTACTGTTACACCTAGAAAAACTATTAGCGATAAAGTTCTTTCTAGTAAAATCACCGATTATACTTACTCTTCAATTTTATACACTAAAATAATTGAAATATCTTCCGAAATCCCAAAAGAAATTACAAATGATATAACTACTACCATGGAAAAATCCACAACATCAACAAATTTAGTACCTTCTTTTAGTTCGATAGAAAATTATACAGTAGCCGATATGAGATATTGGCTGCGAACAAGTAAGTGGCTATTATATACAAAATTCTAATTTACAATATAAAATTTATATCTGTAACTCTTTCTAGTAATAAAGGCGGAACCGAAAACTCTACCTAGTAACTTTCTCAGTATTGTTAAACAACGACTAGAAAAAATTTACAGTTTTGCATTCAGTCGATCAAAAGAGAGAAGTAAAAGATCTATCGACACAATAAACAATATCAGTATCCAGGTAAATTTCAAAATTCCATAAATTGTTTTAGATAATAAAAGTGTTTATTAAAATATCATATATTATAGTTCACTCGATACATAGCTGATTGGAAGAATCATCAAATTGAATTAGTTTATACGGTCGAATATCTTGGAGAGCCGATCTTAGCTGAAGAAGCAATAAGAGTAATGGAGACAATAGACAAAGAAGAATTCGCGAAAATTATTGGTTACTCAGTAATCACGAAAGTAGAAGGTTTTTTTTGTTTTATTACTGTCTTTAAAAATAGCGACTGGAATAAGATATTTTGTTTGATATGCGATATATTAGAAAATAAAATAACAGTCACATTTATCATATTAATTTTTCTCACCTAGCTTATCTACAAGAGGAAGACGTTTCTAAAATCAAACCGTGGATAATCTATGCCGTAATTGGTACAGCAGGAGCTGTGCTGTTCTTTTTAGTCTGTATCATTTTCTTATATTGTAGATATTGTCATGTTAATGTAAAAGAATTAGATATTGAAAACGAGAGAGTAAAAACTTTCGGCGAGAAAAACAGACAGCAGGTATCATCATTATAGGAACAAGATTATATACTTAATTGTGATAATGAAAATTTTTATAATTTTCGTTTTGCTTTTTTATAGGCGTTTGAAGAAGAAACTAATCGATTGGGAATAATAAGTAAAGATGATAAAGCAACAGAGTGGGAGCGCCCTTTACCTGCACTACCAACTAAATCTTCAAAACAAAGAAGAGAAGATATTGGCAAATCGAAATTAAAGAAAACAAGTAGTGAAAAGTAAGCATTAATTGTAAATATCTTTATAATATTATATATAATTTGAAAAAAAAAAAAGATATTTTTGTTTAGAATTTTACTAATAACTGTTGAGACACAAACTGAAGGATATTATAATCCAGAATACGAATCAGATATGACAGAATCTTCACTATCTACAGTTACATCGACACGATCAACACCAGATAAGAGCTCAAAAGAAGAATTTATATTACTCCAACATCCTGCTAATGATGTATTAAGTTGTAAGTTTAATTTAACTTTTAAAAACATATTGAAAATAAAATAATTATTTTCCTCCTTTAGCTAACAATGAGAACGATGAAGCAAACAGTGTCTTCCATAAAAAACCCATAACAAATGATATTTCTGAATCTTCCAAGATAAGCGTTAACGAAGCTAAAAATGGAATGTTAGTAAATTATGAAATAATTTTTTTATTTTTAAAAATTCAAAAACAATGTTAAAAAACAAATTATATTTTAGAGATCCGTCCGATTTGGAAAATTCATTACCGTTTGAAACTAAAAGTAATTTATTCAACAAGAAGGTAAAATTTCTGGAATTTATATTTCATTTTTATTAATTTTGTATAATATATTTAATATTCGAGATAGTTAGGTCATGCTTTTTCGGATACTGATGCAGAAAGAGCTGAAGCAGAACTGCAATTGAGTAAAATGAGACAAAAAATAGGAAATCTATTGGATGATGCTTTCTCTTTTACCGGTCCTAAACGAGTGTATAGCAGGTATTACAAATAGCATTAATTAGTTACGTCAGATAAAATCAATTTTAATACCTATTTATTAGTTTTAGAAATAAACAAGTTTTGCCAACCACTAGTGCTTTTCAGAGGTGGACCAGTTTAAGATCACCAAATCGGCATGAATTTTTAAAAAGTGAAACGGATTTAAAAAGGTGAAGAAATTTTTAGATGGATTTTCTTCAGTAATTAATTGATATTTTAAAATTATTACTTTAATGGAAACAGTATTCATCATCAGATAAGCCTAATAACATTTTTCTGTTTATATAATTAAGCATATAATTATATAAAATTAATAAAATGCTTATAAAATAAATGGAAGAAAGATTCCACATCTGGGAAGATAAAATACGGTAAATTATTTTAAATCTAATTATTTTATATCATTAAAAATCTTTGATAATTGACAAAGAAATTTGTGATTCATTAAGGACGCTTTTTAATATATATGTTACTGCATTTTTTATTTATATTTTTTTAGTGAAAAATTGAATAAGTATAGTAATTTTTATAGTTATATATTTTGCTTTAGAAAATAAGAGATATTTGACAATTTGATATCTTTAGTTAAAGTTAGTACTGTATTTTTGAATATAAATAAAATTTAAGATTGTTAGGTATATTCTGATTAGTTTTGTAGTACCTACACATAATTATCTTTTAGTGGGAAAGAAGACAGAAAGTTTATTCTGGATGATGCCAATACAAAATATAATTGGATGGCATACACATGTTATATACAGTAAATTTATTACTGTAATTTCTTAAATGGCAAAACCCTTTCTCATCACTGAGACCTTTAAAACTTTCAGGACAGAGAATTAGATATTTCAAAATATATTTCAATTATATTTTTCTATTCTGTCCTTTATACAGGATCATTTTAGTTTAAATATAGTATTTAATTATTAAAGCAACATAAAAATTATTTTCTCATAAAAAGTTTGTGCATTAATTTTTCGAAGTAATTTAAAAAGTTCTTTTTTTGTGGATTTTTAAAATTGCCTCTTGATTTCTTTAAACTAAATACATATACTAGCATATATGCATGTATGTATGTTATGTACATGTATATGAAGCATTTGATTTTATCATTATATTATTTATACATAAATAACAACCAAAGAATAAACCATTTTCAGATTCTGGTGGAAATAAGCTTGCAATATTCATAAACACTGAACTGGAAATTCATTGGCATTTTGCCAATAAGTGCATAAATTATTTAGGTAATGCCTCAGATTAAATAATTTCTCAAATTCCTCATATTTGAGAGGTTATAAAATTAAAGATTATCGTTAGAATTTGTTATTTTATCGTTTAATTTTCAAAATTAATATATTATAAATAAAAAATAATTTTTATACTATTTATTACATCATAACATAAAATATTCGTAGTTGTATAAAGTTTCACATAAGCATGGGAAAAATATGGAAAAAAGCTTTTTGTAGTCTTTGAGACTATTAAGAAGAGTGATTCACAGAAAGTTCTTTCTGTTATTAACTATAACTGTACTATAATTTTAGACTTGTAATGCTCCCAATCGCTTAACAAGAATTAATCTGGGTGGATGCATTTTTTTTATTAACGTAAAACAATAAGATATATTTATATAGAGTTATTTACATATGAATACGGATATCGGCAAGTATTGATAGATTAGATACTTGTGACAAAACTGTTAATATAAAACATTTTGCGATTCAATATAATATAACATAATATTAGATTTAAATGTATTTCATTTCTTTTAATTTCTTTTTACGGAAATATTTTTGACACGATTTTTGTTTATATAAATAAAAATATTTTCTTTAAATATATAAAATAGAAAATGTAAAACCTGTTAAAAGTTAGGATAAAATATAATATAAATGTTAATAAAACAAAGCGAATGATAGAGAATGTTCCTCCTCGGGGAACAATCCTCGGTCCAGAAGACAAGAGTCCATTATTTCTGAAGAACTTTTTTATTTAGAAATCCGTTAAATCTGTTATAATTGAGCTTTAATTCTATTGCATTGGCCAGTGGTTCTCAAACTTTTTTAAACATTTTACAGTATAAAATGTTTGAAAAAATATTTGGCTTATATTGAGAACTAAATAAAAAATATATATATACTTTTGTAATATTTGCGGCGCATTTAGCAACCTCTTCCGGCGCACACTATTTTATAACCACTGGTATAGACTATATATATTTTTACTAAGAGAAGCGTAAATTAAACTTCTACTTAAAGCATTATCTATATCACTATCTACTAGCGATAATAATAGGAGAAATATGGAAAATAAATTTAATAACGATAGAATTTGTAACTTAGTAATCCAAAGATATGTTAATTAATAACTAAATGGAACGGAATAGAATTCCAAGAAAGATTCTGAACTACATACCATTGGGAAAACGACATATTGGTAGACCTCATCGCAGATGGCGTGAGACCGTAACAGGCCACGAGGCCACGTGTAGGAAGAAGAAGATACAGTATTCAAATGCTGTATTATATATTATAGTAAATCCATTTTTTAGCGAAATAAAATAAAAATTACTTTCTAAAACTGATTTCAAACATTTTTTAAATGCGATCAAAAATTTTCTGACATCAAATAACAATCTTTATAATTATACTACATTCTCTTTTTATTAGATAAAAAGTAAATTAAATTTTATCTAAATTTATTTCCTATGTACCAAAATAATATTATTTAGATATAAAATATTAGCACTAGCTATTTGTCAGACACAATTTCTCTATACGAAAAATAAATTAGTTCTATATATTAAAATTAATTTATTATTTTTTATTAAATACTTCCATGTTATTATTTTAGATTTGACTATTCTGATTTGAATTCTTTAAACAATATTTTTGGAAACGGTTGTTTTAATGAATCAATGTTATTAGCAATTATTTTTTCTTATACACTGGCTGATAATTTGAACATTATAATTCCTAAAGAGAATCAGTGTAAAATAAAATTTGAGTTTATTCGTCGCTATAGTTAAATAATGTATCGAGGTAAATATATATTCTGATAAAGTATTATTATCGAATCGTATTTTTATTCAGTATTATCATTTTATATTTACAATAGAACCAATGCTTCATACAATCATATTCTGTATAAACTGATATAACATATAGATTATATATAGGTCAGAAGTGGAGTTCGAAAAATGATTTAAAAAAGATATAAAATGAGTTTCACCTCTATATTTCACAAATCATTTTTTAAATATAATATTTTTAATATAAATTAAATTAATATATAAAATATGGATAAAAAGTGGATGTGTTTTGGCACCCCTTGAAGTCTGCACCTGCCTGCACCGCAGGTCTTGCAGGCTGCTTGGAGCTGGCCCTGAGTAACAATGATGTCACAAATATTTTTCCCCAAGACAAAATTTCTGTTGACTACATCAAAATTGACATAAATTTTAATGTCATCTAATTGCATATATTTTCTTGAATTAAGATTTTCAGAATATAAGAGGCCATAAGTATCAAAATAAATCAAATAATGAAAATTCCTAATCCAGGCAAAAATTCTATTCCTAATGAACTATTTTAGAATTAAACTGCCAAATTAATGATTATTTAATAATTACATTATGGTGCTGCTGTCTATTCAATTAATAATAATTTTAAATTTAGGCTAAGATGTCACCATCAAAAAAATAATCATCTCTGTTATTTAATAACTAAACTATAATTTTTACTATTTTCCCAAAATTAAAAAATTGCCTTGCCCTGGAGTCAAATCAAGATCTTTGGGTTACTGTCCTGATAACAATATGGGAGCCTAAGTGGAACAAACAGACATCAGACAAATATTGCATTTGAACATATATTTGTCTAATGTCTGTTTGTTCCACCTAGGCTTCCATATCATTTGACCTCTCCAGACCAAACTGTGCACAGAGACTTCCTGCAGCTCTATGCTGAGATTACCCCAGGGGAAGGGCATTTTGAGACAGCAATGAAAATATCTTCATATGAAGCTGATGGAAACAACAATTAGGAAAACAGACCACTTCAGATACCTTGGTAGTAGAGCTGTGAATAACAGAATATAGGCAGATTGGAAAGAAGTCTCTGGGATCCTATGCGATAAGAAGATCCCTGTGAGTCTAAAGGGCAAAGTATACAGGACAGTGAATACCAGCAATGCTGTATGGAACGGAAACACTCCCCCTTAAGAAATCCAATTTACAAAGGATGAAGGTGGCGAAATGAGGAATGTTAAGATGGACGTGCGGAGTGAAACAAGCAAACAGTTGTTGTTTCCTTGGAAATGAACACATCCAACGGACAGTGAAGGTTACGGATATTGCAAGTATAAAATCCAGAAAAGTAGATAAGATGATTTGGCCATTTATTGAGAAGAGATGAGGACTACACGGGCAAAAGACTTATGAGAAGAGATGAGTCTATACGGGCAAAAGACTTATGAACATGAAGTTGAAGGAAGGAGGAAAGAGGACGACCCAAGAGAAGGTGGCAAGATATCATGGATGACGATCTGAGATCAAAGGGTCTCAGAAGGGAATGGACAAAGGACAGAACGCAATGGAGAAAGGCTCATCAAAAACAGTGACCTTATATAGAAATGGGAAGAAGCTTGTTGATGATATATAAATGATAAGTCCTTCAGTTATATTCAAATTTAGAATAACATCACAATTGCATCATTATGACATAATATGCTGGTTACATTAACACTTGTGGACACAAAAAGCCAATGAATTCCAAATGCTATAATAAATAAATATGGCAAAATAATATGTCTGCATGGCTCACTGTCAACCTAATATATAAAGTTTATAAATTTGCAAGCTCTGGGACCTATCTGGAATCTCATATGATAGCCTTCATCATGGATATTAGTGGAGCCTGTGGTAGGCTCTAAAAGTAACCACCATAAAAAGTATCCTGTGTGATTCAGCAGCTTAATTCACATTAAAATAAATAAGTTGATGTAAATTTTTAGATTAAAATTTATTTATTATTAGCCTGTGTATTGACATTATGATGACATTAAGTATTGTTATATACACTATGTACATTATGTACCTGAAATTCCTGAGCAATGCTGTATATCCTGGCTAATTTAAAATACAGGTAGTTCTTGACTTTATGAGTTAATTCATTCTTGGAATGAGCTTGTAAAGTAAAAACTCATAAACCAAGAATCAATATTCCATAGACATAATGTTAAAAACAAAGTTCCCATTCCAGTTTCCAACAATGAAATTTGATTTTTCTATTTGACAAAATGAAAACATGGCATTTAAAATCAAGCAAATTATAATAATAATGAAATTATTTATCATAAATTTTAAAGAATTTTTATTCTTCATTATCAATGACAGATGAGCTTTTTATACAGATGAACTATTGCCTTAAATACAATCTAGAAATGAAAATTACTTACATAATATACTAGTAAAACTGTGATGGAGGACATGCTATTTTTTCTGTGCCACCATTTTGATATTTCCAATTTTATAGCAGGTGATGATGGAATTTCTACTATAAACTCAGTCACATATGTGGTTTGAAATGCTTACTTAGAATGTTTAGTATTTTATTTTTGCAATTAATGTTCATATTTTTGATATTTCATATTTCAAAAATATTTGCAAATTGAAAAATAACCATAAAATTTAAAATAATAATAACAAATTATTACAAAAAAGTAAAATGCAAAGCCCTTTTGCAGTCAAAAACTTTAATGAGGCATTAGAAAGCCTCAGAAAGAAAGAGAAAGAGTATGTGATAAATTTTATGGAACTGGAAATGATCCCTAGTATGTGGAGGTGGTTTAAAGTCAACAAAGCAGATTAAAGGATATGCTATCGTCAGTTTCAATACTCCTATATGGGAGTGATGCTTTTTGTAATTATTATTTTTTAATCTTTGCGGGTAATTTTATGTACTTTAAATTTGTATAAATTTTTGATAATTTTTATAACTTTTATATAGTTTTTGTTTCTGTAATCTACTCAATGTATTTTTTGACGATCAGGTGCTTAACGAATTATATTGCTTTTCAGAGCAGGAGGTGCTAAGGAGAGTGCTTCCAGATATGGTCCTGCCCTTTAAATTTTGTTATGTTTGTTTATTTTGTGTAGTAGTCCATATATTTGTTATATAAATAGACATACAAATATACAGTAATAAACATAGATACAGTCTGAAGATAGGCTTGTAATTTTCTATGGATTGTGGTGAAATAAAAATAAAATAAGCTTATTTTATTTATAATATTTTTATTATATTTGTGAGCTATAAGTTTTTTATCTTGCAAATAAAGATTTCTGTTTCATTATATTACACCAAATTATCTCTTAGGCTATCTGGAATTTTATAACATTTTTGGAACAAAAAATTTATTGAAAAATTATAATCTTAGTAAATATGGGATATATTGGAAAAATAATAGATAAATTTTAGATAATTGATTATTTAGAATCTTTTAAGTAATTTATAGATTTCATATTATGAAAATACTGTGTAAGCTAGTAGTATTTGGAAAGGTTAATACAGTGCAGAATTGTGTATTGAAGAATACACAATAAAGAACTGTATTAACCTTTCCAAATTTTATTGAAATGACTACTTTTACTTCTTTCTCCTAATAGTATATTTTATAATACTATTGTATAAACATATATATAGACCAAATATATGATTGTCTCTAAATGCGAGATAATTTTAGTCTTATGCCATTTTAATATTTAATTCGCCGTTCTATTGTACTTTTTAATATATGGAATGATCATACATATATTGAATATAATTTTTTTTCTTTACCATAGATAAAAAAGATAAGACTATAGATACTTATAAAAAAGATAAAACTCAGATCTCTATAACTGTAATAAAAGTTTTCTTCATGAGCAATCAACCGATTTGAAATCTTTTCTGTTATTAATGAACTGAACCTTTCTATAAATAAATCAGTTACATACTCATTTGGCAATACTGTTATTATCGCAGTTAGTAATTAATATTCAGTTTACAATAGATATATATTTTGATCAAATTTTAATTTTAGCAATTCATAAAAAATAAACATGTGTGATAGGGCATTGTTTTGTTCGTTTAGTTGAGGAATCAAATTCTGTCTTATGATGATTGATTAATTCTTTTTTATTATTCTATTTTCATAGGTTTTATTTTGACAGGTTTATCGTCTGTATCGTATGTGTGTAAAATATTTTGGTATATATTTTGCATTTATGACCGTTATCATAAATGAAAAATGTAATAAAATATGAAAGAATAAAAATATATTTTCTATATGTGTCAACAACAATTTATTTTACATTCGTTTTTTGCTATCTGGAATTTTATAAAATTTTTCAAACATTAAAATAAATAAACTATAGTATTGTACTATATTTTGTAAATAGATTTACTGTAGATATATTAATAGGTAAAAAACTAAGAAAATAAGTGTTTTTTTTTATTTTATTTTTACAAGAAAAATACTATTTATTTAGGTTTTTACTTTATCGGTATTTTCTTGAATATATCTTGTATAAAATAATAAAAGAGTATATCTTTGTGTGTGATGGTCTTAACTTTAATAAAGATGGAATTTTCAAATTCGATAATGTTTGCACAGAAATTTTAATGCCAAATATAATCAAAACAAGAAGAGAAATTAGGAATATTTTGGAGATTAAATCTTTTTAATAATTACTCATTACTTTAGGAGCTTTTATTCGAATTGTATAATTTGATTTTGCATTTATCAAAGAAGGTTTAAGATTTGATTCGAAAAGAAAATAATGCAATGAAGTTATTCCATTCATCAGAGAAGGCTTAAGATAGAAGATAAGTCAAAGGATGAAAATTTAAGACTTATCTCTATTAGATCATTAAACATGATTTTTTGCTGAAAAGTTAGTTTTCTTGGATTACCCAGTTGCATATAATTTTAATGAATTTTCTAATGCTGATTTCAAAATTTATTAGTTTTTTTTTATTTCTCTAATCAAATACATCGATTTCTCCATAGGGGTTTCAAGGAAATTTAAATTTTTCAAATAATAATCCGTAACTTATTATTTTAAAAAGATGTTTTAAAGTTGACTCCAATAATATATTTACTGTAAAATTTTATATCCTCCAAAATTATAAAATTTGAAGCGTTAATAATTTAATCACTTTTTGTTTTTATATCTGTATGTAAACTAAATATGGAGATGTTTCGAGAAACGTTAGAGATATTATATTATAACATTTGATATAAACATTTAGAATTTCTGTTAAAAAGTTTTAGATAAACATATTTTAAAATTTCTCGCTTCCATACGTTTTTTTCTAGTTCCTTAAAAAGTTCTGTATATATTTTTATATTAAATAATAAACATCTCTTTTCTTGAAATGCAAATCTGATCTAGATTTTTAAATTTTTATATATAAAAATTTAAAAAAACTATGAAAAATTTTTCAGTATTGAATCACTGCCAGACGATAAACCTGCCAAAGCATCTCATCAACCACTTTTTATTGATCTTCCACCACATAAACAACCACCTACAAAGCCAAGAGTCGTTTGGTCTATTTATAAAGTGGGAGACGAAGTTTCAGCACTTGAAAATGAATTAAAAGTAAGTAAATATAAATTCTAATTAAATAAAAAAAATTTTAAGCATTTTATCAATGAATAAAAATCTTAAAAAGAGTCATAATTCTTTAAATTATTTAAAAATTATGTTATAGCAAAAAGAATTGGAGGAGACAGTTCATCCCGAGATGTCTGAGAAACTTTTTGAACATCAGAATTTTCCACCAGTTTGTATTACTCAAACTCAGGTAATAATTTCTGATTTTCTTGAGATATAGAAAATACTGTATTGAAATTATTGTAATTAAAATCATAAATTTTATTCTTTAGCCAATTTCCTCATCTTGCCTCATTCATCCTAGTTACCGTCCAGTTTCTGCACCAACCATGTTTCAAACAATAAATATTCCCAATTTGCCTTATGCTATGGAAACAAAATATAAAAGTCAACTATCGAAATCTGTTTTTCCCGTGGTAGACGTCCATCCTTATCATCCACCATATCAAACAGAAAGGTTAGGCGATAAACGAGATGAAATTGATACAGCAACAGTTTTAAAATTTCGTCAACCAGCTCAGTCAGTTATTCAAGCAATTAGAGATGAATTGAAAAAATTTAACACTTCATTTCCTAATGATACAGAAAGCTTTGCATAGCTTTATAATTTATGAATCATACATATCAAAGTTATTGCATTATTATTAATTTTTTATTTTTAAAGGCGAAAGTTCTAAACAACTTTAAATATAAGTCAGAAATAAAATATCTTAATTATTTCTATACTAGACTTAATATAGAAATAATTAAGTATTTAGATATTTTATATAAAAATTTTTACTTAATTTCTAAAAACTTTATTCAATTAATATGACAAAAAATTTTCAAATTATTTCATTAAATTGCATTTCATAATACAACGATACTTAAATAAAACAAGTTTGATACTAAGAAGTTTGAAAAATGAACTAGAAGCTCACATATGACGATCAAAACCATTTTTTAATATTTGTTTTGATTTTGAATTACCTAATATATTCACAAATATTGAACATATCTACAATAATTAAGACAGAGTTATAAGATAATAATCTTATGAATCTATCCTAATTATCTTTTGTATCAGTTTTGATACTGTTTTATATAATTTAACGATAAAATACGAGGAGACGACAAAAAGTTCTTACCCTCATCATATTGTATATGTGTTATAGATCTGTAATTATAAACAATTATAGATTACTCTCTTACTAATACGAATGCCTTTTTAGTTTTGAGTGGTCATGTTTAATCGAAGTTAGAAATATGATAATAGAAGATATCATATTGGATAAAATTGAATATCAAGCCGCGATACGATTCCTTCATCTGCAAGAGAAAACTGCACAAACAATCCACGAAGAGATGTCAGTTGTATATGGCGTGGAATGTCCATCATATGATAATATGAAACGATGAAAACGAGAATTCAAATGTTGTCCCATCAGCCTACCTAAGAGAAGGCCGTCCAGCAAAGTCATGTCGCATGTGTTTTGGGACAGCAAAGATTTAAGAACGTTTTTATTTCTCCTCGTACATATACACCGCGAATTCCCAATTGAAAACATTGTCCCATTGCTATATTTTTAGATAAAAATATGCAATTGGGTCAAAGAAAATCAATAGAATCAGGTTATGATGAGTACTAAAATATATTGTTGAATCCTTGATAAGTCTGAAATAGCACTTTTATACTAGAATTAAAAATATACATTTCATGAAATAATGATAACAATGATTAAACAACAAAATATTTGATATAGTTGCAGATCGAATTTTCCAAAAGGAACTTCGAAACTGCATTAAAGTGATTTTATAGACTTTTTAAAGTTCATTATAAAAGTTTCAGAACTAATTTAAACACATTTTATAGATGTTAAAATTTCTCGTAAAGAAATTTTTTTTATTCTAAATAATATATTAGAATTTTATTGGCAATAAAATATTCTTTTTGTACAGTGTTGTCTCTTTCAAATTTAACTAATGTTATAATTTATGGATTGTAATTTTATATAGAAAATAATCCAATAATTTTTCTCATTTTATTTAAAAGTCATTATATTTAAGCAAACGTTTTTATAACTAACTGCTAAAAATTTAATTGCAAATGAATTTCACATTCGATAATATTTTTTATCTATTGAAATATTCGAAAATTTAAATACATCATTATCATCATCATCCTGTATCCTTGTGAGAAAATGTAACTCTCAAAGAAGAAACACATAGCACTGGTCAAATGATGCTACACATCTCTAACCTTACATATTTTAAGAACTTAAATTTTTAATTCTTGACATTTCTCAAATACACTTTCTAATTATTTAATTTTATTATTTCATGTTTATATAGTCTTATAAAAATTTTAAAAATTAGACTAATATTTAATTATGATGCGTATTTGCTTAATTGAATAACTTTTAAAATATATGCAAAAAATCGATTAAAATTTTGAAATTCATAGTAAATATTAAGTAATTTTGTTTGAGTTCAGTATTTATTCAGATGTACTCTTAAAAATCGAAATTTCTCCTCATCTCGTTACTTATTTTTTAAATGAGGTTTCTGGAACACTAATATAATTCTTGTGTTCTGTTATATTTTAATTAATAGATGAACTGTTAGAAATAACTTCATAGATTTTATTTTTAATTTAATGTTTTCATCTAAGGAATCATTTTAATAAAGAAATGCAGAATTATTCAAAAAGTTTTGTATTAGTGCCTGAATGAAATCGTCCTGAATAAGACATGAAATTATTTTAGTCTATTATTGCTTTTAGTAAAGTCATATAGGTCGGTTGTAAAGATTGTCAAACAGGGAATCATAAATACAGATACTGTATTTTCCTTTAAGTTACTTTCTACAGTGAAATTTTCTAGTGATTCATTCAACCTCAATCAATAAATTCAAACTCTCCTCCAAAATGAGATGTTAACAATAGCAGCAAGCAATAAATTTTTCGTTTTCAGAAACTGTGAGAAAATTCAATCTAGAGAACAGTTTTTAAAGAAAGACTCTCACTGTCTGTCCACGAAAGCCGCGCCTAGCTAAGGTGGATGAGTCCAAACGCGAAAGGGAGATGTTGAAAACATTCCTAATTAAAGTTTTTGACTGCAAAAGGCCTTTGCATTTCACTTTTTTGTCTTTATTTTTTGCAGTCTTGTTGAATTTTTATTAACAAATTATTAGTATAAGAAAAACTTATATTTGCAAAAATTGACATCATTTGTAGGAATATTAGGTATAATAATTGTTATTAATTTTATAATAATATACAAATTAAAAAATTCATAATAGATAATATAACTGATATTGCAAATATATAAAGCTTCACTCTACCCTTATTGAATTTTTATGCAAAATTTGTGAATATATGATTTTGCTATAAATAATTTAATGCCCTTTATTAAAGTCAGCTGGATGGCTGCATGGTAAAGTTGTGGCTTACCACCCTGGAGGATCTGGGTCCCACACCAGTCTGACTCATTTTTCAGGAGTGCTGTGGACTCAGCTTGTTAAGCCCCATCCTTCAATTATCCGGTTGACCCATTATGGGTATTGGCCAGCCTGTGATGGGCTCTATAAAAGATATTCTGTATCTGGCCACACACCAGATACTGGGAGGGATATTCTGTATCTGGCCACCACCAGATACTGGGAGGGATATTCTGTATCTGGCCGCCACCAGATACAGAATATCCTTTGTGTGATATGGCAGCTTAATTAACCTAACCTAACTTAACCTTTTATTGGATAATCACTTTGAAAAATACACATAAGAAAACATGTTTTCTTATACATATTGAATCCAATATTTAAACAATCACAGCCAACTTTCCTGATTTTTAAATGAGCAATGAACAAAAAGAAGAAAAAACATTGTTGTTCTAATATAACATTTAAAATTGAATGATGTATAACCAGTCAAACTTATTTGACATCATTCAGTATTAAGTAAATGGATATTAAACTTTTGGTATTTATTTATACAATCATAAATTTTTATTGATTTTATAACAAATATAAATAAAAATTTCTGAAATGAATATAAAATATTTTAAAATAATTTTAATAAGGATTCAGTAAGCAACTCAATATTTAAATTATAAATTGATTATTAATTACTAATACTTTTAGCAATCAAATATTTGATGCCTTCCTCAGATGAGGAAAACACTAAATGCATTGAAAATAATTCTTACAATAAAATGTTTGACTACTTAAGGACTTAGTAATTAATAGTTGTATTTGACTGAGCAGTCTTAAGAAGTGACTAATGTAATGCAATTTCTGATTATAAGTAGCCTGTACTTACGATGAGGTTACGTTTTGATAACTCAATTGTAAGATGAAAATGATTCACAATAGTAATAACAATAGATAATGGAATACTAAAACCTTTAAAATGATAAAATCATCTGGAATTAAATCTGGATCCCTAAGGTGATAAGCAATTGCTTTACAAGGTAACCATCAGCTGACTAAATTTTTAATAAAACAAACACTATTTCAAGCCAATACGCTATGAAAACAGCCAAGTTTGAAATAGTGTAAGGGCAATTGTAAGATCAGATTATCATAAGTCAAATAATCACAAGTAAGGGCCCATCTGTATTTTAATATTTATTATATTAAGAAATAATAAGATTTGACTTGTAAAAAAAATTATTACTGTATTAAGAAATGAATTTCTTGACAATATTTTCAATGAAGTTTAAATAGTAGAAAGTAAAGTATTCATCACATGTATCAAAATAGGAGAGATTCTTTTATTTATTATCCATTTCTTATTAATTCTATGTAAACTAACATTCACTATTGTTATCAATTAATGTCTTTAGTAAACGATGAAAAATATGTTTGTGGATTATATAAATGTATATATTATAAATTTGCATTTAATGATACTACCAAATAAATTAACTGCCAAGAAGAAACTCCAAATTTAAGATTTGGTTGAAGTGTTCTTTAAAGACTTGCACAATGCAGAATACTTATGATTCAATTTGCTATCATATTAATTAACAAAAGCTAATCTGAAATTATTTATAAAATATATAGTGTATATTTGACAAAAATTAAAATTTATTTAAAAACCTAGAAATTAATTTTTTCTATTTAATTGGATTAGAAAAATTATATTACTATAAATCAATAAATGATCAAACTAGATTAATATTCTTGTGTCTTTTATCTATGAATGTAATTTCAACACAAAGCATAAATACATTTCAAAATTTGATGATTTTAATGGTGCAATAAACAAACACTATATATAAAATTTAATTTCTATACTACTGTTAAATAGGAAATGGGTGAATTTAAACAGATATCTTAAAATTTAATAAATGGTAAACTTTTAAATGTGAGATTAAAATCTATCATATAATTTCTTCTATCGATAACTAATTTTCATATATAGTATATATGCCAATTGTTAATTAGAATATCAGTTGGAAGAATAAAATTTGATATATTGATTTGCTTACATCTAATAATAAGTAAAAAGAAAATATTGTCAATCCATGAAAGCCACGCCTTGCTAAGGTGGATGATTCCAAATGCGAAAGGAAGAGTCGCATTCGATATAATGACAGGCGGGAATGGTTTTGATTTACTTTTCTTTGCATATTTCTGTTATTTGTCATCTTAGTGTTATCATATTAAGTTCTGTTAAATATACTATTTCCAACATCAAAACTAATCATTTAGCATTCGACATTACCATAAACTTCCATTCAACTTCAGTTATCTTGTGTTGTTAGACATTACAATAAACTTCCATTCAACTTCAGTTATCTTGCGTTTGACAATAACTTTCATTCAACTTCAGTTATCTTGCGTTTGAAAACATCCATATGCGAAGGACATTTACAATAACTTCCATTCAACTTTAATTAATCATTTAGCATTCGACATTACAATAAACTTCCATTCAACTTCAATTATCTTGCGTTTAAAAACATCCAATGTTGCGAAGCTGTCATCCCTATTTTGTCATTGGACTCGTTCAGTTAGTGCACGCAAAGCTGTCATCCCTATTTTGTCATTGAACTCGTTCAGTTAGCACATGCGTACTTGCGTCAATGGTTGTGGCTAAGCTGGACAGACAGTATATCAGTATTGAAATGGATTTTAATCATCTCAAACCATATTTGCAGATAAAAAGGATTGCAAGAGCTTTCTGAATTATGAAAAGTTGCCAGAACTTTTACATAATTCAAATTTGACATAAATTATTGCATGTTATCATTTTATCATAATATGTATAGCATATCATTATCTACATACTAAATAATGAAAGTGCAATGTACATGCACAATTAATAATAAAAAAGGTATTACAATATATGATACTTTGCTATTAATAACAACAGGAATTATCATTACAGCAAATGTACAAACCATGCAAAACTATAGTATTAATATTATATACTAAATTATAAAGATGATAAAGATATTTACATGTCAAAATTTTTATGTAAAGTCAAGTTTATATCTATATAATTAAATGTCTGTTTCCAATACATTTTCATACTGTTTGATCTATCAGGATCAAATGTTGGAAAATTATTTTTACGATACTGTGAGCAACATAGAGTACAATCCCTGGCTCAAAATTGTTTTAGAGGTTGGAATATTTGGAGATCATGAAGAAAATACATATTTAATCCTTCAACTTTTGTTCAAATTTGAGTGTTTCTGATCCTTCTATTAATTAGAAGTGTTAAAGCTGGAATACTATTAAAGCTTAAGATAATAATTCTGGAATAGATCATCGGATTTTTAAACATGAGAGTAAAATCTATTACATAATTCTTTCTATTGATACATAATTTTCATATATATCTTCTCTTATTTTAGTTTTCATATAAATATGACATCATCAGATAGAAGAGATCAATATCAGGATAATAATTCTAATATTAGTAGATTTAATAAAAAATAAAAAAAAAACCAGATTGAGAGCATACACATAGATTTTACCATTTGAAAAATAAAAACAAAGATTATATAGATAAGCATGAGGAAAGAGGAAATGTCAATGTAAATGCAAATCCTCTGCTAAAAATTTACTATTGTAATACAGATAGGCCTTGATTAGCGCGACTTCGAATAGCGCGAATTCGATTAGCGCGACTACTCATCTTGCTCAAATCTTAGATTTTTTAAATAGTAATAATTCTTTCCTTCATTGTTACGTAAAAAATAACAATATAAACAACGCTTATTTATTGTTACGTTACACGTATCCTTTATAATTTAAAAATTACTATCAAAAATGTAACTTTTTTCGCATATTTGAAATTTAATTATCACCAGAAATTAACGCGATTCAATCGTCTCAAAATTTGATGATGTCGCTAATTAACACTTTTCATTTATTTACTTATTTCCATTATTACGAGGAAAAAAAAAAACTTCGAATTTCTCGTAATTTTTTTCATTCAAACTAAATATAAAATGTTATAATTAAATTGGATTATGTATTTTTACATATTATTTTTAGATTTCTAGATGAAATATGATTCCTTTTCTTTCATTGTTCATCTTTTAAATAGAAACTTGCGTAATTACTTTCAGTTTCCATTATCATTTTAAATTAAATATAGTAATGGAATAAATCGAAAATTTTATTTAAAAAAACTAATTAAATTGTTGATTTTTATAATTAAAATTTAACATTTTCTTTGTAAATTCATTAAAATTTATATCAAAAAATAAATATTCAACAAGATTCTATTCGTTGATTCAGAGGAACATACGTAACTAACTATACCATAATTCTTAACAATTATGGTATAATTAACGTTATAAAATTTGCTTTAAATAAATATTTTTGTAGATTATTATTATTATTAAATCATAGTCATTTATCAGGCCGCATGTATACTTTTGGAGGTCCTAGGCACAATATCGTTATGAGGTCTCAGAAGAACAAGTTTATTTCAGTTAATCAAATTCATACGCTTACTTTCTTCAAGTTTATTGAAAATAAAAATCGACATTTCCATAATAACGCTTTTTAATAAAATAAAAATAACACTACATTGATCGTTAACACAGCGACAATAACAACTAACATTAGTATACATATTGTCCGTTCACGAAAGCCGCGCCTAGCTAAGGTGGATGAGTCCAAACGCGAAAGGAAAATCGAGTCGGTATAATAACGGTATAAAAATTATTGAATTAATATTATATTAAGTTCTGTTAAATATACTAATTCCCAACGTCGAAACTAATCATTTAGCATTCGACATTACAATAAACTTCCATTCAATTTTAATTAATCATTTAGCATTCGACATTACAATAAACTTCCATTCAACTTCAGTTTTCTTGCGGTTTGAAAACATCCAATGTATGCAAAGCTGTCATCCCTATTTTGTCACTGGACTCATTCAGATCGGAAGAGGAAGCTGTCCTCCCTATTTTGTCATTGGACTCGTTCAGTTAGTGCACGCAAACCTGTCATCCCTATTTTGTCACTGGACTCGTTCAGTTAGCACACGCTTACAATAAGCTTCCATTCAACTTCAGTTATCTTGCGTTTGAAAACATCCATGTGAGAGTAGTTGTATCGATGGTCGCGGCTAAGCTGGATGGACAGTACTATAAAATCCTAATTGAATACAAAATACAACTTACAGTATGGGCAGTATATTTGTATTAAAAAAATTATAAACAAAAATCAGTTCAAATTTAAATTAAAAATAATAATAATAATAACTAATTTTTTTTTCTGGCTTTGGTTTTAGTAAATATATCTATAATGTTATCATAATTAATCGACTCCATTACATCTGCTTCAATGCATAATAACGACAGTCTCTTGTTTTATTTTGTTGAAAGCTGCTTCTTAAATAATTTTTTTATTCGTTTCAACTCTGAAAATGAACAGCACTTGTATATGAACAAGGCATCGATCAAAAGTATTTTTTAAATTGTTTCTACGTTCGGAAAAATAAACCGTAATCCATCGTTTATAAATTTACACATTTTTTTTATCGAAGAATTATCTTTCTTTATCATTATTAAAAATTCCTTAACTTCATCAATAAATTTTTAGATTTTAAAATGTGACTTCATAGAGAATGAGGCCCAGCTTGCGCTTTATGATAAATGAGACTCTGGTCATCATGAAAATTATCTTTAATTTTAATTCATCAATAAGATGAGTATACATCTAACAGCATTTTTTCTATTAATTTTTAATTATAATATTATATAGATAAATAATAAAAAGTCATTGCTCTTATAATATTAACAGTTTATTTTTTCTTAACTGGAATATAGATTTCTTAAATGATTTTTGTATTTCATTCTTTATTGTTTTTTTAATTTCTTTTTCCATTGTTCGGGATAATCCTATTGATAATATTTTAGTTTGCCGTTCTTCCATTTTTTTTTTCTTTTGCTGCTGTCATTCAGTATCCATCCTGTTTCTTTTCCTTTTCATCCTTTCTGTACACAGTTCTTCACATTTCCTATCGAGGATTTGATTGCGCTATATCTATAATCATTAAATTAATTCCTTTAATAAAATAATTTTTTAAACGTCACCATATTGTTAGTTATTATTCTTCTCTCTCTCTCTCTCTCCTACAGTGAATATTCGTAGTTAAATTATTACCTTCATAACATTTCGGATCTCGACTGTTTTCAATATAAATATGCATTAAAATTTAAGAATGAATAAAGATATAACAGATAGTAAGTTATATTTTAGTTGCACATCTTGCTAAAGTTATTGTTTTATAACCTTTACCACGTATCTTTCAGTGATACAAGGAAAACCTAAAATTCCTTTTATCTGTTCCATGTAACCATAAAATATTGATATATAAAGTATTGATTGATAATGATTGAAAATCTGTATGTGTTTGAGAGAAACAAAACTAAATACAGTGTCTGCTCTGTACAGAAACCAACAGAAATTTCATCAATATATTTAGCAGACTATAACTAATGCTTCTTTACAGTCAATATACAGTAAATTTATATTGTATTACTATATTTGCTATACTATTTTACTATAAAACTGATATATTTTTTGTTGGAATTAAAGAATTTTTAATCATTTCCAACGGAAGAAATAACGTGAAAATAATTACAGGTAACCCTCGTATAACACGCTAGATAGGCTCCTAAAAAACGCCGTGTTTTGTGAAACCGTGTTATATGAGACCTTGAGCCAATACAAAAAGAGAGTTACGTTCCAAAATCAATTAAAAACAAATAACTTTCTTTAATTCCACATAAGAAACTTAATTTTTATTAAGAATATTCAGAGCCGGCCCAAGGCACGATGCAAATGATGCACAGCATCAGGGCGCCACCGTATGGGGCCGCCTTATATAACGATGGGTGGGAATTATTGAGTTAATATTATACTAAGTTCTGTTAAATATATTATTTCCAACATTGAAACTAATCATTTAGCATTCAACATTACAATAAACTTCCATTCAACTTTAATTAATCATTTAGCATTCGACATTACAATAAACTTCCATTCAACTTCAGTTTTCTTGCGTGTTTGAAAACATCCAATGTATGCAAAGCTGTCATCCCTATTTTGTCACTGGACTCATTCAGATCGGAAGAGGAAGCTGTCCTCCCTATTTTGTCATTGGACTCGTTCAGTTAGTGCACGCAAACCTGTCATCCCTATTTTGTCACTGGACTCGTTCAGTTAGCACACGCTTACAATAAGCTTCCATTCAACTTCAGTTATCTTGCGTTTGAAAACATCCATGTGAGAAAAGCTGTCATCTCTATTTTGTCACTGGACTCGTTTAGTTAGTGCATGCATACTTACGTCAATAGTCGTGACTAAGCTGGTCAGACAATTCATATGATAGTTGTTAAGCAAAAAAGTTAATAAATAATATATAATATATGATATCCACATGACAAATAAGTAAAAATGTCATAGCATAATAATCTGATTTCTTCTGATTCAAAAATTTTTTTAAAATCATATATAGTGGTACCTCGGTTCACGAACACAATCCGTTCCTTGACCCTGTTCGCATCGATGTTCGCGGCTAAGCTGGATGGACAATAGTTATTGTAAGCTGCTTTTTAAATTAAAAAAAAATAAATAGGAATAACAAGTTTTCCCATAATGTATGATAGAAGAAATATAATGTTCAATAATATCAAGAATAACATGAATAGAGTAGAACTGAAAACAAAAAATATGAGATATACATTATTGTCAGGAAAATAATAAAAACAAATGAATGGAGCACTATTCTTCCAGTATAGCAGAAGTTATGAACACTTTTTTATTGTCTGGATATTCAAAGATTTTCAGACTGAAAAAGAGTATGTCTGCTGTACAATTAAAGGTCTGGACATTAGAATAAGTGAACATAAGGACATTGCAAATAATGCTCTAACAACAGCTCTAACACAAAGAGATAACTATCATAACCTAAATCTTGAATGGGAAAATGAAAAAAATGTGAAATCAACAGCAAAGAAGAATAGAAATTGCAGAAATGATTAAATATAGAATGAAAAAATGGAGGGTAAATGTAGTTAATATAGATTCTCTGGAGAACATTAAGCCACATGATGATGTATACACAGTGAAATACAGTTGCATAAGATAGACAGAAATTTTATGTAAAAACAATGTATGGACTAATGCTTATAATATAATATATATATATGTTTTTTTCCTGGACATTAAAACATTGAAATCAAAAAAATAAGTTTAAAAATTTATAATTATAATTATTCTTATAAATGGCAACATATAGCAACCAATGATAGTAGGATTTAATACAAGACAGTATTTATAGCATTCTTCTTAGTATAAGCCTAAAATTTAAAATATAAAAATTAAATTGCACACAAAAAACAAAGCTTGAAACAGGATAAAATATTTTATTAACAGAAACGTTTTCGACCTTATCAGTAAGTCAACTTCACTTGTTCAGTTAGCGCATGCGTACTTGCATCAATGGTCGCGGCTAAGCTGATTGGACAAGACTTTAATGTCATTCTCAATTATCTGCTAATTAATAAATAGCAGTGCCACTCCATTCCCTATCATTGGTTGCCTGTAGCTATGAAGGTCAGCTGGTTCTTCATGGTTGTATACAATATTAAATAAATCATCATTTTTAAAATTAAATATTACTGAATTTAAAGAGCAACTATTGCCCCTAATATATTAGATCAAAATTTTGCAATTAATCAACAAAATAAAGTTTGGATAGGTGATATTACTTCCAGAAAAAAAAAGAAGGATTTGGCAGTAATGCTGTTGCCTCGTGATGAATTGATCCAGACCTCTCACAAATTTTCTAAGGGGTGAGATCTTAATTTGATAATAAAAGTTCAATGAGACTGCACTAAACAAACTAAAAAGTAATAATCAAAAGTCCTTTAGCAGTCAAAAGGCTTTTGATTATTATTTTTTAGTTTCCTAATTTAATCTTGGATCTATTCAGAAAACTGAAGCATTCATCTGGCTACTCTGACTGATCATCTTTATGTGCAGTATAATTTAATATAGTATTTGTAGACAATATTGAGAAGAGCTTACCTGATTTTCTTTGTTATAGGCTTTTCACTTTTTCTGCCTTTATGAAGGGAAACATAAGAAAACAGGATTTTATTCTGCTGTCTTAAAAGTTTTAATTTTTGCCCTTGATGTAAGAAAACAACAATAATTGAGACCATGTTAAATGAAGATTGACTTATTGAAGTTTTAATTAATGCTGAACACACTAATGTAAATAATTCTTATAATTAGTAAACTGTAATTGGTCAGTGCAATTCATATTCACTCAAATCCATATGCAGTGTTATGATATCTATTAGTATCTATTTTGTATATGAAATCTTTGGTTTTGTTTTTTTTCATCCTGTATATATGTCTTACTTTTCCAAATTTTCTCTGTAACCTCTGTCTTGATAAATTTGCGAGTTTAGTTTAATTCCCATCGCTGTTTCTACGGAAAAAATTAATTTATCAAAACTTAATTAAATTTTAATTTTAGTAGAATTATAAATATCCATTAATAACTAACCACAGTTGATATCGAGATTGCATTTAGTAATTATGGGAACGATATCGACCCATTCCTTATCCGTTAATTTTTTCATTATATCTAGCATAACTGAACAGTGATCGTTAAAAATCGGGAAAAAATCTTCCAAAATTTTAAAATGAAACGACGGAGTGAGAAGTTTCCTCCTGGCTCTCCATTTTTCTCCAGTACTAAAAATAATAATAAATAATAAAATTATATAAACAGAAGATATCACTCAGATAATCATTAATTGATACCTTGTTAATAATCCATCTTTAAGCCAAACATTGAGAAATTTGTATCCCTTCTGCTTACATATATTAACGTTACTGGTTAGGAATGCCTGAGCAGAAATTTTGTTAGATTTAATTCTTATATTAATTTAAATATATTTTTTTTACATTTTTAGACCTTACCTCTAGAATATCTGCCCGATAAATTACTATAACTGGATAAATTCCCAAATAACTTCGAAAGAGACCTTCTTTGCGATATACTTGACACCAAGAGCTCAATAATTGAAGATTCCCTAAAATTATTTTTAATAATCATTTATCAAGTCATCACAAAAGTAATGTCGTTTCTAGGATTAAGTTTTGAAAGGATAAAAATGATAAATCACTGGCTAATTCAATAAAAGTATATATATATATACAGGTAAATTCCGTTATAACGAATACCGTTATAGCGAAATTTTCGATATAACGAAGCTGTAACGTACAGTACAGCATTCGTAATGGTAAATTTAGTAAAATGGTAAAAAAAATATGAAATTCCGTTTTAACGAAGGAAGCAACGTTCTCACGGATTTCGTTATAACGGAATTTTACCTGTATACTCTATTTGAATCAATAACACGTCTCCTTTAGTGAAAGCTGATGTAAAAATTCGTGTTTAGACAAGCTGAGACATGTTTTAACAAGTGCAGTATGAAAAAGACATTACTTTTGGGATGATCTGATATATTAATTAAATTAATAGAAATAATCAGCTGAAATAAGTAAAATCATGCATGAAGTTTGGTTAACCATCATTACTTGATGATTTCTAAAGAATCAATTGACTTAATTTTAAACTTTAATGAGTACTTTATAATTTTTTTTTTTTAATTTTTCATATGATGATTCTTATGTACAATTATAAGTTAAAATATCAGTATAATTAGGAAAAAAAACAATTTCGGAATAACAAATTATTTTAAGTGCAAAAGTAATTTCAACCTATCCATCATTATTTTCCACAGATATACTAATAAATGAATCTAAAAATATATACTTGACAACTTTACCTTTTTTTGGGGTCACTTTTGTTGATTAAAACACTGGCAAACTTACCCATTTTTCTGTATTTAGTTTAACAAGGTGAAAAACTAGGTATTTTTATATTTTTTAAATCAATTTTTCTAACTAAAATTTAATCTTAAATCGTCTCCGTTAAACTTCACCGCATATTAAAAACTTTCTATTGAAATCATGCAATTTTGCGGTTTATGATTTATGAAAAAAAAAAAAAAGTAAAAAGTCGTACGAGGTTAGCGAACCGTTTTCCACTTCACAGCTTCCCTTTACTTCATTCACAATTCGTCAAGTATTTTTACGAGTAATATGAAGAAAAACTTGTTAAAATATACGTGTTCTATGAGATTTTTTAATAATTTTACGGAACACCGATATGTTTTCATCTTCTATACAGGAAAAAATATATATTTAATGTTCCTAATAAATTTATAGGATGAACGTTATTAATGAGAGAACATCTAATTTCTCTTCTCTAAAATCTTAAATATTTAAAAAATTTTAATTAATAGAAGAGTTTATATATGTTTAATATAGTCTTAAGTTATTAATAAATTAAAATTTATAGAAAATTTAATTAAATTTTTTAAAATAATACGGAACTTTCTCCATTAATCGTTGTTGTGGGATATAAAAAAATGAATTTTCTTCCATCTGTTATAATATTTTATAAATAATAAATACACAAGATTAAAATAGACAAGAATTGGAGTGGTTTAAGAGAGTTAAATATAATTATGTGAAAGGATGATAAACGATGAAACACTATTTCACTTATGAAAGTTGTTATTGGACAAAATCGAAGCCTCCGGCGCTTCACTTGACCGAAATATTTTTCATTTAGAGAAAAGAAAAAAAAACTCAAATACTTCCGAAAGTTGTTACTAAAAATATGACAAAAATTTTAGTGAATTAAACAGGAAATGGTTATTTTTCACTACTAGAACTTTTATAAATAAATTAAAAGTTCTTTTATTATTATTTTTATATATTCTATAAATTTTAATCTTTGTTTAATGTTGATGATGTGATCGATGAATATACGAACTCTTTGTTTTCTTATAATGTATTATTACATAAAATTATATATAAGAAAAGAATTTAGTGTGAGGAATACATTACAAAATACGGCAGACTCTCGATTATCCGGGTTGCGGATTAACCGGGAATAATCAGAAATCCGGAAGTGATGTTTAAGCTAAGATGCGATAGCGGAAAGACTTTTAAATGATCTAAATTCGTTTCTTTATTGCATCTTAAATTAATTTAGCGATCAAAATTAGAATCGAATTAAAATTACAAATATTGCAATCATTTCTTGCGGAAAATGAATTTTGGTAAGCTTACTTGTGAGAGACTACGCGAAGCGCGGCGCACGCCTCGGCGACACTTTAATTTCAACCTTTTAAATGTTTTTTTTTTTTTTATTTCAACATTTTAATTTTTATCTTTTGGAATAAAAAACTGTACGTTAGTGAATTAAAGATTCATATCTCATACCCTGACGATCAAAATACCAATCGACAATTCCGTTTGTGAAAAGATTCATTCCAAAAATTATATCTGCTTTCAATACAAATTTTTCAAAATCGCCGAGGCGTGCGCCGCGCTTCGCGTAGTCTCTCACAAGTAAGTTACATGTTTACCGATTTTTTTTTTTAATATTAAATGCATATTTACGATAATTCTAACTTATTGAATATTTTGCGAAAGCTGGGAAATCGATTATCCGGTGAAATTAAGCTCCCGATCATTCCGGTTAATCGGGAAGTTGCGGTAATGTATTCAGTAAACGAATAACAGTTAGAAATGATATATAAATTATAACAGTTATATTATAAAAATTAAGACGGGCCAATTTTAAAATTCAAAAATAACTTACAAATATTTCTCTCCAGATGTTTGTTCTGAAAATATATTTTAAAAACAATAAGAATCTCCAAGAGAGGATGTAGATTACTTCCAGGAAGACGTTTATAAAGGCGATGACTGTATCCAAGATAAGCATAAATAAAGAAAATGGAAACGATTCCAATCAGAAAAATAAAACCCAAATATTTACTGAGTAAAAAAAAATAATATGCGAAATCTCCAGTTTCCCATAAATTTGTTTGGGGAAACATCTCTCACTAACGAAAAAAATAAAAATGAAAATCTCTCCCTCTCCTGTCCTGTAGAGAAGAATATATTTACTTCACGCAGGACGGACTCATTTCTGATTGGTTAAATAAAAAGTGAACAAGAGAAATAGAAAAAAAAAAAAAGCTGTGACCTCTCATCAATTTAAAATATTTAGAATTTTTAAAGATAATTTATTAATTTATTAAATGAGTATTTTGCTAATTAAATTCATTTTTAATAAGGATTAAATGCAAAAAAAATATGCAATTTTTTCAATTTTTTTTTTCTTTCTGCTGTTGAAGACTTTCAAAAGTGTTACTTTTACTGTTTATGTTTTCCTGGTTTCACTTCTAATTACCATTTAATTTATAGTTTTATCCACCATGTTTACGTTTCTTATATCAATAAGGAAAATCTTTTTTTTTCTTCTTTTTCTTTTTGTTAAATTTTCACTGTTAAGTAGATTTACAGATAGAGAGTTGTCAAAAATGGTAAATGGTTACTGACAAATTACTTTGTGCCTTGACGAAATATTTAAGTATTTTTCTCAACTTCTCATTCATAAATTCGTATTGTATATTAATAGTGGCATAGTTCTTTGACGTGTGACGTTATCTTTTTTCTTTTATTTAAATAATAAGTTGTTCCATAATTAGAGGTGTTAAAAAATTGAAAAAAATTCTGTTGTATAATACATGCTTTTCACTATAGATGAATTATTGCAAGAAACTGCATTTAAAAATAAAATAAATTTTCGCACAAATAACGGAGGAACAAATATTTTATGCAAGTTTAAATGATGCATTTTGCTTTATATAAGTATATTGCTATAATTTAAGAATAATCCTAGAAGATATCGTAATAATCCTGGATGAAAATTCATCTTAAAGAATAGAACACTGAAGTTAAGAAATTAATGAATGTAAAAAAAAAAATTCATATAAATTTATAGCTCAATTATTTTTCGAATACTATGTAAAATATTAAAAAATAATTTAAAAAAAAATATATATATTTGTATTGATCAATAGCGAAAAACTGTTGTGTACACGCATTTTTTTTTTTTTTTTATAGTTATAACAAAAATTTATTTGCATCATATAAAATTAAAAATACCAATTAATAAATTATAAAAGAATCAAGAAATTTTTATCAAAATTAGGGCATTTAAATTTATTAAAACAATGTTAGTTTTAACTTCAAAAATTGCCTGGAATACAGACCAGCTAAGATGGAGGATGAAGCAGAGACTCAAAAATATGCTCAATCATGGGAGATGCCAGACTACAGAAAGTCAGGTTAAAGAGATTCAACCTGTATTAAAATTGGAATAATATGGACATTGTACCAAGTAAATTCCTGAAAAATTTACATCTTAAGCCAGATGCATAATAATTTCATCATTAATTATCATGACTGTGATTCTCTTCTTATTGCTTAGGAACATTAATTAGAGAAATTTGAGAGACTATAGCAATTTTTTATTCTTTTTACATGCTTTTTAATTAATATATAATTCAAACAAATTTGATTGTAATCCAGTATTTTTCATTGAAGATAGTTAACATACTAATTGAAAGTACTTTGAATCAAAGACTTTTATATAACCAACTGCGTAAAGTGCTTTAATTATTAATTTTAAGTGTTTAAGATAAATGCAGTAATAAATGTAAGGTCACACCCATTTTGCGATTATTATATTATCTTACTTTTTATTATTATAATTAATACTTATTTTTTTATACTAATTATATTTAATTATATATTATTATTATTATTATTTACAAAATATTATGATTTCTGAATAATTGTGCTGTAACGATAAGTTACGATGTCCAGTTTCGTTTTTGATTTAAAATGAATGTGTTGTG
>AYEL01077085.1:0-17573 GCA_000484575.1 Olivierus martensii
AATTTTATCTGAGGCTGGAAACGTGGGATTATTTGGTCTTCTGCAATCCTCAGTATAATCTCAGCTAGAGTGCCTGCTATAGGACTCCCTATAGGTACGCCTTTAACTTGTCTATACGTTTTCTCTCTGAATGTAAAGTAAGAGCCATGGCAGATGATGTGGGCTATCTCTCTTAACAGACTAGGATCTGACTGGTCTTGTGGGAGGTGCTCTAGCATGAATCTATAAAAATATAAACATACTGGTTCGATCTCCAATGAAGGTTACAATGCTTCAAAATCGTAAGAAGCTAAGATGTCTCCACTGTCTATTTGTACTCCTTTTATCTTTTTCAAGAATGCGAATGTATCAGAAGTCGTATTCTCTGTATTTCCTAAAATGTTATTACACCAATTGGCTATGGTCCCCTCCAAGTAGTATGTCGGAGCTAGTCTCTTTTCAACTATAGTTTTAATAACGTGTAATTGGTAGTTGTTAACTACACCTTAGTTGTAATGTAGGTTATATTTATATGTTAACCAGATTGTATTTTGAAACTCTAAATTCAAACAAATGTATTCTAAGATCGTAATCAAACTATAGATGTGCCTGTAACATTCTAATTTAGAATTCTTTTAATATTAGAATTGTGCCTGATGATGGTCTAGGACCGAAAACGTTTGCAAAGTTTGGATAAATAAAACTCTTTTTCTTTACTGCTAAGTAGTGCTGTTCTTTTCATTGTGTATTTAACATTTGATTGAGCCTAGAGAAGAAGAAAGAAATTGTAGATAAAGTGCAGAAAGATAAAACAATTATAGATGTGGCTCAAACTATGGCATTCTATTACAACTTGGCAATCTTTTTTCAACAGAGAGAGAAGATTATGGGTGCTAGAGTGTCTGCTGAAGCAATAAAGATTTCTGAATCAATGAAGAGATGGAAAAGCTGCTATCACCTGGATTAGATGAAAGGAGATCTAGTAACTCAGGCAATGATCTGTGAGAAGGCTAGATTAATTTTTGAAAAATTGCAGAAGAAAACTTGAGAATGTACTTCAGATCAAACTGAGGAATTTAAAGCAAGTTGAAGCTGGTTTCACAGATTGCAGAAGAAAACTCGAGAATGTACTTCAGATCAAACTGAGGAATTTAAAGCAAGTTGAAGCTGGTTTCACAGATTCAAGCATAGAACAGGATAAAGAAGACTTTATTCCAACATCCAAGGGCTAATAAATTGGGTTTATTGTGTATAAAATATTGTATTTTGTAATTTAGTGTGTTATACAATAGTAAAATACAGTACATACATTAAAGTAAATGATATATTGTATTTCAATGATCTATATAGCTATGCTGGTGATAGCTTGCTACTAGTAGGGCCTCCCAAGCCAGAAAGGTCTATAGGTGGTGACAAGCAGACTAATAGTTCTGTTGCTAATGTATCTTCTTCATGTACAGTCTATTACAAAAAGATTTTCACTAAATTACTACTTACCATTTTTCCGGTTATGATAAAAATTTGATGCAATGGAACACCCTGGCCCTCCAGGTTGGGGATTGATGCAATGGGCCAGCTCCCCATTCATCTTAAAACATCTACTCAATGATAAAAGTCCTAGCAGAAAGATAACTGGACAGTCAAACAGGAGACAAACCAGGCAAGGAAAAAGGACTCTGATTTTTGGATGCTGGAATATTCAGGGTTTAAACCAAAAACTAAATGAGATATTGATAGAATCTAAGAGGTATAAAGTGGATGTGCTGGTTTTAACAGAAACAAAGAAAAAAGGAAAAGGGGAAGAGGAGGTTGGTGATTTTATTCATCTTTGGTCAGGTGTTAATAGGCATATCAGAGCTAAAGCAGGGGTTTCAATGCTCATTCATAGGAATTTAAAAAAGGCTATTATAAGTTGAAATTTTATAAATGAACGAGTTATAACTTTAGAAATTAAAATAAATGGTCAAAAAACCATTATTATTGGAGCATATGCACCAACAAATGACCAATAAAACCACCAAGGGAAAATTCTGGAAAAAGCTTAGTGAAGTTTTGGATGCAATTCCAAGTAATAAAGAAATTGCAAGAGTTGGAAAAGCAAAAGATAATGACATTGTAGGAAGACATGGTCAAGATATTGTAAACGATAATGGAAAAAGGCTAATTAAACTTTGTGCAGAATTCAAAATGAAAATTTGTAATTATTTTTCCAACATAAAGATATACATAAGTTCTTTTACATACTAACCAAACCTCAAGGGAACTTTTTAATCCAAATCCTATAGTAATCAGCCTAAAAAAAAAGGAACATGATGGAGACTCGACTTCACAATGTTCAGTTCTGCAGGAAACTGCCTTAACATCTACGTCACCAATTTACTCGAAGTAGCTGCAATGTTTTAGGTATATAATTGGTGTGATCCGGTGTTATGACATTTGACTTTTTTAAAAATGAAGGCATAGTGACCTAAACCCTTTTACATGAGTTACTTTTCGATGGGCCCCAACCTGTATGTTAAAGCCGATTGAAATCAGTTGGACAGAAGTTGTGGCCTCCCCTTGTTAGTGAGTTTACTACTACCTACAATACAAGAGTTCTATGCATAATACATCTATAGATTTTTAAAGAAAAATGGTATATTTTTACCTGGAAATAATCTTAATACTAGCACTCGTGAGTAGGCCATTTTACGATATAACACACACAAAACTTTATTTTAGAAACGTTTTCGGCTATACTAAGCCCTCATCAGCTTACATTCTCATCATTCGTTTAATTCTAGAACATAGAACTTGGATCAAAAATTCGAATTCTTTAACATTTAAAAATTAAAATATTTATGACATTACATTAACTATAAAATTTAACAAACGAAAAGTACCTTATTTTTTGTGTAGCTTTGCATTATTTTTATTAAAATACTGTATACTGTATTATCAGAAATAGATGCTCATGGAAAGTGAAGAAAGAAAATCTAAAAGAAAGGCTATGAGAACCACCATTGAATTAAAACAAGAACTATTTTAAAATACGAAAATGGACATAGTCTTTCTGACCTAGCCAAGGAATATAGCATGTCGACATCAACTATATTTTTCATTATAAAAAATAAAAATGCAATAAAAAGTGCTAATGTGTATTAAATTTTTCATTTTTATTTGTATATATTATTACTATTAATATTATATTATTGTATATGATTTCTTGTTTGTACCTGTTATTTTAAAAGTAAAATTAAACAATATTCTGACTTAAAAAATAGTTTGTGAAAAGTAACTTTTTGGGTCCAGAACGAATTAATCCAGTTTACATTATTTCCTATGGAAAAAAATGATCCAATATTCAGAACACACTCAGGAACCAATTAATTCCGAATATAGAGGTTCTACTGTATTTCTAAATATTTGAAAATAAGAGTTAATTAATGGAACATCGAGATAATTTTCAAAAACATGATCTTCCTGCTAAATTTCATGAAAATCGAATAATTAATTTGTGATATATTAAGAGGGGATTTCAAAATTTCAACGTCTGCCATTTTCAAATGATTGAACCTAGAGATTAACGCTGAGATTACTTTTAATGATAAAGCATTAAAAGATATGGGATTGATACCAAATTTCATGAAAACAAACATATAGCCTATAAGTTCAAAATTTATTAATGAGGACATACAGCAGAATACACATAGACAATATATGATCTCATAAGACACTTTCCTTAAAAATATAAGCTGATGATCCTTCAAGACTATCGCGACTAATTCGTCAAATCAGTAATTAAAAAGAATGGTTGATCACTCAGAAAAATTATTAATACAAAAATTAAAATGGAACTGTTACTTATTTTGCAGATACTAAACTTGTTGTATTGCTAGGCATGTTAATGCCATTAAAAGATGATGTAAGTTACTATAGCAGAACGATAATAATATTATAATATAAATATCAAAATAACGTTATTGTAATATTATAAGATGATAATATTATGATTCTAAATAATTTGTATAACTTTAAACAAATTTAAAATGCTAGGAGATTAATGATTACAATGGTTTCAACACTAAAACGAATAGAATCAGAGAGAGAGACACGCGAAGAATTAAGAGCTATCAGATTCTGTCCCGAGATATCAGGTGATGCGTGATTTTAATAAAAGTTATTATAAAACGCGTAATTACCAGACACTAACGTTAAAATTTTGGAAAGCTACAGCACTAACGATAGATAAGAAAAAATTCCAAAACAAATAGCAAGTTCAAGTAATCCCGAGTAACTTGACATCAAGTTGGGCAGCTATAAGAATCTTTTTTTAAAACGCGTAATTATCGCGGCACTAACGTCGAAACTTTCGGAACCTATGGTACTTGTGGCACTAACACAGCACTAACAATTGACGTATGTTTAAATATTTAAGCTGGTTTTACATTTTATTATTGATAGTTCGAAATAAGACTGAAGCTCTTATTAAGTTCTTGCGAGTAGCGTATGGAGTGCATGACTTGTGTCAATAATAACGTAAAGTTGATGTCATGATCAAGATTCTCAATAGAATGTTCATACTTATGACGCTAATTTGACGCCATTTTTGACGAAAGCAAAGCACAGAAGACGCAAATTTGAAAAAACTCAATGAGAACTTTAATCTATTTCAAGTAGTAGTTCAATAATTCATTTCAAAGATTGACAAAAGAGTGCGCTGAATAATGAATATTTTTTATTCGTCTGCTTTCCGAAATTGATCTTCATAAGACCACAGTTTTATACATGAAGTAACCTGTATGTACTGTATATAACTTTAATTAAACTCTTAAGTAAATTTTTATGAAATTCAGTAGTGGATGTTTAACCATTAAATATAATCTCAATGCCCCATCGTTAAAGCCTTTAGCTTCAATAATTTAAAAATGGCGGACATTCAAACTTCTGATGTTTCGTTGTAATAACTGCTAACTGTTCAATAGATTTTTTTAAAAGAATATTCAATGTAGAAGTTGTCATTAAAGATGATTTCGATGACATATTTTAATACTCGTTATCATTAAACGAGTATTAAAATATACATAACATAATCGTTATAACATATAGCATAATCGTTATTTTAATACTCGTATATCATTAAAAAATGAAAGATAGCTTTGATAAATAGTAAATAGGTAAATTATATAAATAGATCTTTTCATAACTGTTTACTTTTTAAAAATCAAATCATAAATTCTAATTAAAAATGTAGTAAATACATATTGCATGAAGGTAGTAATAAAACATTACTCATCATTTATTATTAGATAAAGTTATTTAATACTTTTTATATAAATGAATAATTATTCATTAATTACAGTATATGCAAATTATAAATGCAGTATTAATTTTACATAATTTATGCTTACTAACAATTAAAAAATATCAAAATAATAATTTATTCAAATTAAAAATATTATTAAAATTCTTTATTAAAAATTCGGATGTGATCTTTAAGTAGTTATCGTATTTGAGAAATGCAAATATCTATCGTATTTGAGAAGTGTAAATTCTAGTATTTTGCTGAAAATATTTGTAATTTTAAAAATATTTAATTGGTGAATCTTTATGTTACCGTAAATTTTTTAAAAATAGTTTAATTAACAAAATTGAAAAATAAATGACAAATATCATTTGTTATATATATGTAATTTATGCATAAATATTAATTATAGTAATATAAATAGCATATATGCTTTCAGTATATAGACAATAAATTTTAATGAAACAATATTAAAATATGCTTAATCAAATTATAATTTACAATCGATTTTAGATTCAAATTTTGAGGCAAGTCATAGTAAAAAATAAAAACGATTATAAAATATCGATAGTTTATTCGATTGTAAAAATTTGCTATCGATAGCAAAAAAAAAATTTTCAATGATACCACTATTTAAGTATAACATATATTTATAGTCAGTGTGAATTTGCTACTTTTAAATCTATTTAATTAAATTTGTCAGCTCAAATATCTAGAGTCATTGATAAATATATTAAATATCCTAAATATTTCAAGCATGATTTAATAAATTCAATTTATAAAAAATAAATCGATACCATTAACTTAATAGGATTATCATCAATTTGCAAATGCTTTAAATTGATATGATTTCTCTCAAAATCGGAAAATATTAAAAGATACTTTATACTTACATGCTATCATATCATTATGATCAGAAATCCGACCGATTCCATTAGATTTCTGACCATAATTATACTATGCATTATAGGATAAATAGTATAGAAATGATCAATACAGTGTGTTATTATGCCTGATACGATTTCTTCACTTCACTTAAACGAATTAATGCATTTTCAATTTAAAATAGAGAATTCCATATTTCTAACAAGTAATTAACTTTTATCAAAATTAATATGATATAAAATATAATTTGTCATATTCATATATTCATTCCAAATATAAAAAACAGATATCATACTATGGAATAATTTATGGAATGGATTTTACCTTTTTTTTTTTTTTTTTTTTTTTTTTTTTTTTTTTTTTTTTTTTTTTTTTTTTTTTTTTTTTTTTTTTTGAAAGGATAGAGAGTTGTACTTCATAGATTTAGCCACTGGAAGAAAAAAAATTGTGGAAAAAATACAGGATTGCAATAGAAAGGATTATAAGGAACTTGCAAATAGAAAATGTAATAAGTTAATAGCTGCCTGCTAACAGAAAGTATGGTAAGTTACTAGATGAAAAATGAAAGCTTTTAGTTACCTCATATGACAGGGAGTCAAACAGTTTCAACAACTGAGTTCGTGGATGAAAACCAAACGGTCTATTCCGACTATTGAAAAATGCGTCCTTCTGTGATGTTAATAATTCAGCACAGATCAAAGATGTAACTAACCTGGTGGGATGAAGTTATGCAGTTTTGTGATGTATTTGTCATCAAATATGTGACTATTTTTTATGTATAATTGTATTAAAAAAATAAATATTATATGAATAACTGATATTCATTCACAGTAGAAAGCATATATTATTGCAAAATTTAGATTTTTAATTTGATTCTAATTTTGATGGTCAGAAATTTAGGTATAATAAAATGAATATGAGACATTCATAAATATTTCAGATGTGCCACCAAAAGATATAGCATTGATATTTAATATAATATTTTATACAAAATATATGAAATTTTATAAGCATATAACAAATTAAGACAAAAATTACTTGATATTTTTCTTCTAAAGAGAGGTTTTTCTGGTTATTTTCAGGAAGTTATACATTATAAAAAACAAATTTTTGTATTTAAAACCGATGAAATTAAATTTTGAGTTAATGTGTGTTTGTTATAACTGTTCTACTTTAATTTTTTTATGGTATAAGTCTCAAAATCATCTTTTATTTATTGTTTTAGGATTTTTTTAATTACAAAAAAATCAAGAAATTATAAATTATTTCATGAAAAATATGGGAATTATGCATGATTTTTTAATTGCCTGACACTGATCACCCTAAATTTAATAATGTTGATATCTTCCTGATTAATATCAAAATCATATTGTATCATTTTAATGGCTAAATATATAGAAAGTATTTTATTTCATGATTGAATTTTTGTGTTTTATTTCATTTGCAATATTCTCTTTGTGAATCATATTTATGATTCTTGTTAGTTAATTTTATTATTATGAAACTGTATTTTATAAGCTTCAGATTATTGTAATGGGAAATTTTGCATTTTTCCCTTCTTTTTAAATTGAATATGATATCATTTTTTAAATACTAATCCTACATCCAGTTTCTGTTTTTATTCTTTATATTAATCTATCTTATTTTTTTTATTTCTGAACAGATTTATTATTCTTTATTATTATTCATTAGCCTGTCTATATCTTTTTGTAAGACCAGGTATATCAAGAAAATCATATAAAATTGTAAATTGTAATGAATGAACATAAAAGAAAAATAGTCAACATTTTACAATCAACTTTGGTTTATAGCTAAATTTCTTCTGTGGAAATTGTAGATCAAGTAAGGCCTTTTCCCCCCTTTGAGACACACCATCAAATAGGAAAGGACCCTGCTTCAAAGAAACAAAAAATCTAATAAAATATCTAACTAAAGTAAAAAAGATTTAGAAAATAACCTATGTAAAAAAGACACATTATTGAATAATACTGAAGAGTAATATTTTATTATTAAATAATCAAAAGTGATTATAAAAAATTTAGAAAAGAATAAAAAAATAAACTGAATATAAAATTAGCAATGAAAGAAGTAATAGCATATTTAGTTACACTTAATCAACAAGAATCATGCATAAGATTCAAGAAAGAGAATATTACAAATCAGAAAAATCAAGGACGTGTTTTGAAGTATTTTTTATCTCTTATAGCTTTTTGAAAAGTGGGTAATCCATAGTCGGGGATTTTCTCCATGCTGAGAAAATCTTGAGACTTGGAATTGTTGGCTCTAGAAATGTGAACTGTATAAAAAAAGAATGAGACTAAAAACATGTTTTAATTATACTATTTTGATTCTGTTTTACATAATAATAGAAACCTGTATATATAAAATATTTTATCATACAGTCAAACCTCTTTAAGCCGCCACCATTGGTTCGAAGGTCCTCTCTGGCGGTAAAGTATTATTTTATCATTAATATTTACAATATTTATGATTAAATCCAAAACAAGCATTGAACAATCTGTAATTAAATATATTTTATATAATTTGATTACATGCAAACCTCTATGTAACATTATTTTTCTACAACACAATTTGCTTAACACAATTGGAAAATTTTAGCAATCCTCACACAACATGGTATTTAAGATACTAGACAGCACTAAACTGCAGTAGCTGTCTATTATCTTAAGTATTATAATTGTCTTATGCAGTTTGAGTTAGTTAAATAACAACATGGTATTTATAACATATTTTCATTTTAGCATAGTTTAGAATTAGAGTAAAGCTTAATTCTATATAACACAATTTCACACTCACAAACTTTTATAGGAACCTAACTACCATGTTATACAAGAATTACCTATATTTAAAATTGTATATACAGTATATTAAATATAACACATAACATTAAATTAATGTAAATTTTTTTTAATTTATACAGTAACTCCCTGATTACATAAGACTTGCATTCCTGGCAACATTACATAAATCAAATTTATTTATATAAATTATTGCATAAATATTATTATAAAATAAAAACATTGTATACTATACAGATAGTTCTTGACATGATTTACAACAACAGAGTTCAGTTTGAACTTTGTGTCATAAGTTTTAAATGCCCAAAATTTATGGATTTCTCATTATTAATATTTACTAGATACTATTCATGTTCTTAATAAATATAACAAACACAAAATTACAAGAATAAGATACAAAAAAGGATGCTTTCCATATAAGAGATCATTGGGTTAAGGACTGGAAGTCATTGAATTGCATTGATAGAATTTATTGATTACATCATCATTGTAAGTACAAGTGGGCATAAGTCAAGGAGATCATAACTCGAGGAGTGCCTGTATATACCAGGTGTCCCAGATGACCCATATACCCATTTGGAGTGTCCAGATGGCCACACAGTAAAGCATCAGCACAGAATGCCAATATGTTACTGCATGGCCATTTCTGGACACACCAAATGGGTCTGGGACACCTGGTGTATATATATAAAACCTATCTATATGGAGGAAACATATAGTATCTTTCTGTTTACAAAGGTTATTGGGACTTTAAAAACTATTTATTAAGTGATAATTTGCAAATAAGAAACTCATTTATTTCAAGGTAAAAATTTTTAATCAATTCTTGGATACCAATTAAGTTACTGCCATTTTATCTATTGACATTAAAGCATTCCAATGGCATTACTATGAATATAATTATAGATACTATAATACAATAATTTATAATAAAATTATTATTTATTTAATCTATATCTTGCTATTTAATTTCTCTTGTGACTATTGAATTTTATTTCAAGTTAAAAAATACCTACAGTTAGAACATGATTCAGACATCACACACATACAATAAAGACATAAAGAAAAAGGACAATAAAAAGAGAGCATTGACTGAGGTAATTAAAGCTGGAATAATAAAAAGACTTACTCTAATGGTCTTATAGTTACAACAATTTCAATGCCACTTAATGTGTCAAGTGATTTTCATATTTAAGCATAATACAATAATAAACATAACAATCATTGTGATTTTATTTATTAGTAAAAATTGTAAAGTTTTCATTAAATATTCCTTTAAATTTATTCAATTCTCAAATCTTCTTTCTGCTAAATTAGTGACAAAAATAAACTCAATTGTCTGGATGTTAGTATTGATGCTTTTAATTCTGTTTTTTTAAAAATTCATTAGTTATAGATTTTTATTAGTGTAATAATTTTAACAAAACTAATAAATACAACATAATTTACTTTTTACTTTGGCAATATTTAGTATATTCCAATAAAATAACAAAATATCACTACAGTATTCAAATTTATATATAGAGAAAAATATATTACAGATTTACACATCTGGAATAATGTGTAATTATTATTTTATGAAGTTAAATAATTTATACAATTGCAAAACCATTGAAAAATGCAGTACATTACGGATACTCATATTATTGATATATACCAAGTGCCACATTCAATATGGGTCCTCTAATGAAAACAGAAGTGAATTTTGCCTTCAAATCAATGGTGCACACAGTAAATTTGATATATCTGATACAATTAGTGAAGAAAATGAGCAAGAAAATCATTGATTTAAACAAATTACAATGGATAATTGATCAATGATGAAATAGTTTCTTTGCAAAAGTGAAAATTATTTTCACAAAATGAAAAATGATGTAGATTTATGCTTTTTGTTAACTATATTTTACTTACAGCTCTATTACAGGATCCAAATTTTTCTTTATATAACGTTTTCGACTCTGTTCTCTTTTGTTGAATTCTCAATCTCTCCCCTTGTATATGGTTATTTTCAGGAAGTTATACATTATAAAAAACAAATTTTTGTATTTAAAACCGATGAAATTAAATTTTGAGTTAATGTGTGTTTGTTATAACTGTTCTACTTTAATTTTTTTATGGTATAAGTCTCAAAATCATCTTTTAAAGAAAAGAAACGACAAGATGTCATTAATGGTTATTATTTCAATTTTTATTATTTTATCATTAATATTTACAATATTTATGATTAAATCCAAAACAAGCATTGAACAATCTGTAATTAAATATATTTTATATAATTTGATTACATGCAAACCTCTATGTAACATTATTTTTCTACAACACAAGGAAACTAGTAGCAACTTTATGGCATTGCTAAAATGTTAAAAAAGTTTGCATACTAAATCCGGGACACTTATCAATGCAGGACAAATAACTCAAATCCGGGTCTGTCCCGCATAATCCGGTACGTCTGGCAGTAATCAGTTCTTTTTTATCTTCTATGTTGCTGATGCAACTTTATGCTGATTGTATGTCATAAAACACACTAAATTTTTCTAATTATTAATAATAAAATTAATTCTTAGTTTGGCAGTTAAGAACGAAAAACTTACTTAAAAAAACAGATACAATTTATATAAGACATACCCATGACTTGAATTTGTAAAGAATAAAAGATAAAGTGAGGAAAGTGTAGGAAAGCATGAGAAACAAGGAAGCAAGGGAAAGAATTCTGCAAGAAAAATGTAGTAAGCGGAAAAGACGGCCCTACTTTAGTCGCCTTTTACAACACTCAGGTATATTGCGGATGAATTATGCCCCTACTCCCAAGGATATATAAAAAAAGAATAATATTTTTACTTTTATTTAAAATATAGATGTCATACTCAGAGCTTTGATGCTTTGAAGAATGAAGAGATGGAAAGAGAATGGGAAAAGAGAGAAAGGACCTTGCCAGAAGTGGGAAGGTCACTAATAGAAAAGAAAGGGCACTTTTTAATTTCCTTACGACTTGTATGTCAGACGGTGGGTGAATTCTGCCACCTACCCATAGAAAATAGAAAGTATAATATAAATATAAATACAGCTGATATATACTATACGGGGTATACCTGGTGTTTTTCTTGAAACCGAACACACTGATTTTTGGCATCGAGCCAATTCTGATGCATTTATCACGTCAGGAATCGCTCGCTACGAAAATTTATTTTATATTTTTAATTCTAACGGCCATGCGTTTGAACGTATTGGCCGTTTTCAACGGATTCAAATCGGTGAAGGTTTTCAGCGGTTACGCCCGTGTGAAGAGTCGGACGACCCTAAGACCGGGAGATGGTCACAAGCGGCCGACGGATCAGCGGTTAAGAGGATAAGTTCCGTCGATTACCGGTGCACTCAAGGGTATTTATTCTGTAAGTTCTTTTAGTTTCTTAACTGTAATTAAAGTTGTTTTATAATTTTTTGGTGTATCTTTATTTACAGACTACTGTACACTGAAATGTGACTTTATTGCACGTGACATAATCATAAAAATCATTACTAAGTTGTATTTATTTTAAATTACTTCCATATATGTGCACAAAATTTTTTAAAATAATATTAATAAACAGCAAACTTCAGGAGGAAATTCTCAACCTATTAAAAATCTTCATATATATACACAATCGATTCCGCTTAATTGGGACAACCGCTTAATTGGGCCAAATCTCAAAGAACGGAAACCAAACTAATAAACTAATAAAAACAGTCGATTCTGCTTAATTGGACCACCAGGCCAAATCTCAAAGAATGGAAACCAAACTAATAAACTAATACATAATATTATTATTAATACAGTGGATTCCGCTTAACTGGGGCAACGCATAATTGCGCCAAATCTCAAAGAACGGAAACCAAACTAATAAACTAATACATAATTTAAGCTCAATTGGGACAGTAACAGAAAAGGAATTTAGCAGTTTTTGGCATATTTTAGGGATTTTTCGAAAGTATGTAAACACTACTTACACTCTTATTTGGCAACACTAGCGTGATGCGAATCAGTTATCTACTGTCGGGCAAGTATTCTCTGCAAGTATTCTGTCAAGTATTCGACTATTTAAGAGTTTACCATTACTATATACTGTACCTAGCGATATTTATTTACTGTATCGATTTTATTTAAAATTTTTAAATCTTTGCAAGAAATGATTTTACACTTTAAAGTAAAATTGCTTTACTGGATAAAATTAAAAGTCAGCCATTTAATACAAGCCATCATAGACTCGCAGATATAACTGATGTACCAAAATCTACCATAGACGCGTCTCCTACAACAAGAAAATCAACTGCGGGCTGAAATAAGCCAAAATCTACCATAGCGCGTCTCCTACAACAAGAAAATCAACTGCGTTCAAAATCTACCATAGCACATCTCCTACAACAAGAAAATCAACTGCATGGAAATCTACCATAGACGCATCTCCTACAAAAAGAAAATCAACTGCGTAAATAGTGGGCATTACAGAAAGAAATTCCGGAAACATCCAAAAAAAAGCGTGATGGAAAGGATCCAGAAGTCAAAGAAGCTGGGCATTACAGAAAGAAATTCCATGAACATCAAAAGAAAGTATGATGGAAAGGATTCAGAAGTCGAAGAAGTATTAGATCAATGGTGGCATTAAAATAGGTACCTAATTATTATTTTTTATCTATTTATTTATTTTCCTATGTATTACATATTTTATTTTAGAATTTATTATTAGTTCGTTTAATTGGGGTCAGCTGTTTAATTGGTCCAAAATGGACTACTGTAGTCCCAATTAAGCGGAATCGGGACTCTATAATTTCATGCAATTTAATGTTATCAGCTTTTTAATGATATAATTATCCGAATAGAAACCATAATTAATCTTTTACATTAATTTCTGCAAAATTAAAGTTTTCATTATAAAATCTGAATTAGAAAGATTTGTACAGTATTATTTAAGAAATCAAATAAAATAATTAAAAGTTGCTCCAATAAATTATATCATTTAATAAATGTGATGTGATAAATCCGAGGAAAATAAATTGTCAGCGCGCTGTCTAGTAGAATAAATATGTGATTGAGATGTAATAATTACGTCATATTTGGACTTAGCAGAAACATTTGACTCTATAAGTAGAGTTATTGATAAATCAGTAAGAAAGATTACGAAGTAGCATACTGAACTAGAGTAAAAGTTATTTACTAAATGTACCGGTAATATATTTGCTTTATAGAAATTGCATCGAATTTTTACTTTAAAAATATTTATCATTTAAAATGTAATAAAATGATATAAAATATTTTTTAAAATTCGGTTTAATCACATATTTATACAAAAATAAAAATTATTTTTTAAAATTAATGTCATCAGGATTTTTCTCCCTAAGGAGTTATAAGAAAACTATATTTGGACATTATTATTTTTTATCATAAACATTGGAATAAATCAGTTTTTTTATTTAATAAATCAGCCAAATTTATTAAAATCATTTAGGTAAACAAGTGAAAATAAATTTATATAAAATCAGTTTCGAGTTTAAATATAAAATATAAACATTGGAATAAATCAGTTTTTTATTTAATAAATCAGCCAAATTTATTAAAATGATTTAGGTAAACAAGTGAAAATAAATTTATATAAAATCAGTTTCGAGTTTAAATATAAAATTGAAATATGGAGTATTTCATTTGCAACGATAAAAAATGCTTGAAATCATTCATAGATGTTGCTATTTTTATTTAATAACTAATATTTTATCTACAAGGAATAATTATGTGTGTCAAGCTAGTCAGATAATTGATAGATTAAGCTTAATTATTGTATATCTGAAACAAGACATTGCTTAAATTATAAGTTACTAAAGCAATTACTGTTTTAGGTGGAACTTTAATAATAGTGGCGATTCCTCATTAAATCCATTATAATCCGGGTGAATATAAATTTATATAAAATCTTTTAAAATTGCGATCGCAGTTCTTTTTATACGTGGAATAATGCCCAAATTTTGATAAACATTAACAATATTGGTTTACAGTAAAGATATTTCATATAAATTATATTCATTTTAAATTTAAGTTCATTTCAAGTTCCGATTACTTTAGTGTTAAAATTCTTTATTTATATAAAAATGTTTATAAGCTTTAAAAAAAATGATATAAGACGTACTCAATGACTCGATTCTTTGAAAAATAAAGGATTAAGTGAAGATAGTGTAGGAAAGCATGAGGCAAGAAAAAAAGAGAAATAATTTTGTTAGAAAAATTTTAATATTTAAATATTTTTTCTTTAACAAAACGAGCGAAAGAAAGAAATGCAGAGATATAGGCCTATCTATGAAATTTGCGTTATATCCTAGCAAATTTTTCGTATCATGTCGCAATATTTTATATGTAAGAACTTTTAATATAATAAATATGCAATTCCACTGCATTAAACATAGACATTTTAATTACTTATCGAACTAAACTATCACTAAAGATAGACAATAAAAAAAATCATACAAATAAATATTAACTTTCAATAGATAAAGGTAAGATCAAACTATTGCAGATAATCGTGGTGATATATTAAGTAATATTGTTGCTTTAATTACTATAATTGAAAATAATGGACTTTTGAACTTATGAAATATCACTAATAACTTTTATTTGATGGACTTCTAAACTTGGAATCTGACCGAATAGCTTTTAAAACTCATAATCAGATTACAATTTTAAAGATTCCATGATATAAACGATTGAAAATAATTTTTTCTGTAATTTAGAATTACCTTCAATTGATTTCGTAAGTAAAATAATCAAGTAATGATCAATATGTGGCATTAATCCAAATTACTAATAATGGCATGCTGATTATATTCCAATCACAAATTTATTGTATGATTTGTTCGATTTATTCAATCATATCGATATTTATAGATATTAACACATATATAATAGATAATCTGCTAAATTATGAAGCCCTAATGAACACTCGCTGTTTATTTATTGTAAGAGCGCTGTTTATAAATTTTTCGATATTTTTTCCCATTATTAGATGCTGTGGGATATCTGAATAAATTCGCTATATTAAAAAGTTTTATTAAAAATACATTTATGAAAATTATCGCCTTGTTTTGCTATTTTAGCAGCATGCTTTTGTAGGAATAAAATAAATATATTTACCTTTTTATCTATTATAAATTAAAAAAAGCAAAATCAAATTGCCTAGAATACACTAAAATATAAAATAATTATACAGCTTTTAAAACGTACTTAATACAAGATAAATGTTCCAGAATTAATTAATTAAATATTAATTAATTCTTATACGATAGTAAATGTGTAATGATTAATATTAATTATTATTCGATGTTAAGCTGTTTATTACAGAAGGTTACATTTAGCCATATTATTATTTATTAGTAGTATTTCGATTAAATTAAAATTTTAGATTCCATAAATTGTACATATTTTTTTATTAATCACCAATAAAAATATTTAATGTAATTTGAATAAATGTATTATTTTTAAGAATAATAATTAAGTTTATTTTGCATCTTTATTCGAAATAATTTAATTAAATTTAAAAAAAAAATCATTATATTTTATGAAATATCAATAAAACAATTTAACAACTTTTTAATAAAAAATATTTTATTAACCAAGAGATGGAGCCACGATTCGCACTATAATTAGTTGTTTAAAACATTTTTAAAATTAATAAATATTTAAAATTTATCACAAAAATATCGGTCCATTTAAAATGCAAATTTTACAGTAAATATAATTTATAATATATTGAGTGTGCTCACGACATTAGGTGAAGTCCAGATACCCTCGTTTGCTAGAGAAGTGATGGAGAAAGGACCGTCGTATGCGTTGCTGAAGGACACGAAAGTCGTGGAGTCCCAGTAATAGAGCACTTGATAGAGGACCAGGAGGAACTGGAGAAGGAAAACCTTAGGTGGACTTTCCTAAAGTAGAGGGACAGGAAGCTGACTAGGATGAAAATAATGGAAGTGAAACAGGAGAGGGTAACTATTAATAAAACGATAAAATGGATGAGGGAAAATAATTACACACTGACTAGGGAGGACAAGACGAGAAAAATGGTGTTATTGGAGAGGGAGTGTTATGAGAATTTCCTGCAGGAGTATTTAAGTGAGATGGGAGCAGTGGAGCTGGACAAAGACCCAACGTTTAAATTGCAGATGAAGGTGGAAGGAATCCTTAGAAATCGCAGTTTCCCGCAAATATGGAAGGTTATGAAACAAGAAGCGCTGGCTTGTCCGAGACTATTTGCGTACATAAAGGTACATAAGATGCCGGTGGCGGCTAGGCTGATTGTGGAGAAAAGATTAGCGCCAACGTACTACCTTGAAAAAGCGATTGCGGAGTGGTGTAATAAGATTTTGGGAGAGACAGAGGATTCGACGAAGGTTACGGTAACAGTGCTGGAGAGGCTCAAAAGGCTGAAGGGGGAGGATGGGGATATTATGGCTACGTACGACTATGAAGCCCTGTACCCCTCCCTGCAGCTGGAGCCAGTTTGCCTGCATTTCTATAGGTTCCTGTTGGAGAATGTGCCCAAGGAGCAGTGTGATGCGGGACTGCTCAGGGAGGTCGCCCACCTGATTTG